>RXID01022301.1:50000-159767 GCA_005019695.1 Trichopus zeylanicus subsp. travancoricus | reverse complement strand
CTGCTCCTACTAATGAAATGATTACTTCTGCTGCTACAACGACAACAACAACTTATACTACTACTACAACGACTACTACTACTACTACTACTACTACAACCACCACCACCATTGCAACAACAACTACTATTGCTACCTCAACTACTACTACTGTTGCTCCTACTACCACTACAACTACTACACCTATTACTACTACTATCGCTACTACTACTACTATTACTATTACTATTACTATTACTACGACTACTACTTCTACTACAACTACTATTACTAATGCTACATCTACTTCTCTTACTGCTACCACTACTACTATTACCACTACAGTCGCTTCTACTACTACTACTGCTGCTGCTGCTATTACTCCTGTTACAACTACTACTACTACTGCTACTCCTACGACCCGTACTCCAACCCCTACTACTATTACTACTACTACAACTAGCTGTAGTAGTAGTACTACTACAACTAGCTGTAGTAGTAGTACTACTACTTGTACTACTACTACGATAACAACTATTAATGCTACTTCTACTACTACTAACTCTGGTGCTACTACTACTGCTACGACTAATTCAGTTGTTGCTATTGCTACTGCTCTTACTAGTACTACTGTGGCTACTATAACTACTACTATAATTGCTATAGTTAGTATTACTACTACTCCTGCTGCTATAACTCCTACAACTACAACAACAACTACTACTACTACTACTACCATGACAACTACAACAACTACGACAACTACTAGTACTTCTACAACTACCACTGCTACTACTATTACTACTACAACTACAAATACTACTAGTAGTACTACTACTATGACCACTCATATCGCTACTACTACCACTACAACAACAACAACAACAACAACTACTACTACTACTGCTACTACTACAACAACAACTACCACTACTACTACAACAACAACAACAACTACAACTACTACTCCTACAACTTCTGCTAATCCCCCTAATACTACTAATTCTACAACTACTACACCTACTACTACTACTTCTTGTAGTACTGCTACTACTGCTGCTGCTACTAATACCACTACAACTACTACTCCTAATACTGTTACCACTCGTGCTACTACTACCACTTTGACAACTACAACTAATACAGCAACAACAACAACAACAATAACTATACCACTACTACTACAACTACAACTACAACTACAACAACTATTACAACTACAACTTCTACTACTTTGACTACTACTACTACTACATTTAGTACTACTATAACTGTGACTACTACTTCTCTACTACTACTACAACCATTTCTATTAGTACTACTACCAATATTCCTACTACTACAACAACAACTACTACTACTACTCCAACAGCAACTACTACTACTCCTACTACTACTCAACTACTACTGCTACTACTGCTTCTACTACTAATACTACTACTACTACTACTACTAATCCTCCTACAACTACTACTACTGGTTCTACTACTACTCCAACCACAGCTACTATTTCTCCTAGTACTCTGACTCTGACTGAGACTACTACGAAACCAACACCACTACTACTACTACTACTAAGACTACTTCTACTCCTACTATTAATCCTACTGGCTACTACTACTAACGACTCATACTACTACTACTACGACTACTAATACTACTACTACTACTACTACTACTACTACTAAAAGAGCTACTACTACTACTAATACTACAACTACGAATACTAATACTACTAATACTACTGCTGCTGCTGCTGCTACAACTACTATTTCTACTACTATTGGCACTACTAACAATACTACAACTCTAGCAACTACTACTACCATGACTACTACAACTACTACAATAACAACAACAATAACTACTACTACTAATACTAGTACTACAGCTCCTATTGTTGCTACTACTACTACTACAATGACTACTACTACTACTACTACTACTACTACAATTTTTAGTAATACTGCTACTCCAGCTGCTACTTCTACCACTACAACACCTGCTACTACTGCTGCTGCTGCTGCTCCTACTACTCTTCCTACTCCTACCCCTACTCCTCCTCCTCCTCCTACTACTACTATAGCTACTATTGCTACCCCTACTACTACTACGACTAATACTATTACTACTACTACAATAGCCACTTCTACTACTGCTACTATAACCAATACTACTACAATTCCTGCTACTACTCCTACTATGACTACTACTACAACAGCAACAACAATAAGAATAGCAACTACTACTATTACTACTACTACTACTACTACTATGAGTACTACGACTACTACAACAACTACTTCTACTACTACTACTTGTACTATAACTACGACTACTACAACAACAACAAAAACTACTGCATCTACTACTACTACTACCACTCCTATTCCTAATGCTCTGATTACAACATCCACTATTACTACGACTACTACTACAACTCCTACTACAACTTCAATTATTTCAACTGCTACTATTATTACTACTACTGCTACTACTACTATTAGTACAGCTTCTACTACTACTGTCACAACTACTAATACTATAACAGCGATAGCTCCAAATGCTACTATTACTCCTACTACTTCTACAACTGCTACTGCTATTACTACTTCCACTACTGCTACTGCTACTTCTGCTGCCACTACCAGTACTACTACTACTCCTACTACTACTTCTACGATAACTACTATTGCTATTGCTACTAGTACTACGTCTACCGCTACTCCTACTATTATCCCAACTACTACTACTACAACAACTCTAACTACTTCTACTAATTCCATTACTACTACTACTCCTGCTTCTACTACGACTACTATTACCCCAACTACTATAACTACTACGACTACTACTACTACTCCTACCACTATGACTACTACTGCTACTACTACTAATACTACTACTACAACTGCTACTACTACTACTACTAATAATAATAATCTAACCATTTCTACTACAAATACTGCTATGACTACTACAACTATTGCAACAACAACAACAACTACTACTACTCCTACAACTAGTACCACTACTACTTGTACAACTTCTACTCAAAGTACAACAATAACAACAACTACTACAACTACAACTAATAGTACTTCTACTAGTAATACTACAACTTGTACTACTACTACTACAACTACCAGTACTGCTCCTTAAACTAATACTACAACTACTACTACTTCTATTGTTACTACTACTACTACTACTACGATAATTATTGCTATGACTGATGCTAATAATCCTACTATTACTACTACTACTTCTATTACTAGAACAACGATCACAACACTACTACTATTATTGCTACTAGTACTTCTACTACTGCTGCTGCTCCTACAACAACAACAACTATTAGTACTACTATGACACTACTAGTACTACTTCTACGACAACTACTCCTACCGCTACTACTACTACTTGTACCACTACTACTATTGCAGCTGCTCCTACAACTACAACTACTACTACTATGATAATACTAGAAGTACTTCTATGACAACTACTCCTACTCCTACTAGTAATACTCGTACCACCATTACTATTGCTACTACTACTACTACTTCTACTACTACTACTACTACTTTTATTACTGCTACTACTACTATTACTACCACTTCTACTACTACTACTACTACTCCTACTTATACTGCTACTACTACTACTACTTTTACAACTACTACTACTACTATCCTACTACTACCACTACTACGACTATGACTACTTCTACTACTACTACTACAACTACTCCTAGTACTGCTTCTACTACTTATACTGCTACTACAACTGTTGCTACTACTACAATTACTAATGCTACTATTACTATTGCTACTAATATTACTACAACTTCTACAACTACTGTTACTGCTACTAATACTACTACTATAAATAGTGCTACTACTACTCCTATTACTTCTCCTACTACTGTGGCTACTACTACTACTGATACTAGTAGTACCACTATTATGACTATGACTACTTCTACTACTACTACTACAACTACTCCTACTCGTACTCCTACTCCAACTATAACTCCTATGATTGCTTCTACTACTGCGACTACTACTTATATTGCTACTACAACTGTTGGTACTGCTACAATTACTACTGCTACTACTACTATTACTGCTAATATTACTATAACTACTACAACTACTGTTACTGCTACTACTACTCCTATTACTTCTACTACTACTCCGACTACTATAACTACTACTGATAATGCTACCACTACTACTCGTACTACTACCACTACAACTACTCCTCCTCCTCTTATTGCTTCAGCAACTACCATTGCTGCTACTACTTCTACTACTACAACTACTACTACAACAACCACTTCTACTGAGACTATTACTACTGGTATCACTACTACAACTACTACAACTGTTACTACTACTACAAGTATTACTACAACTACTTAGACAATTGCTCCTATTACTACTATTGCTACTACTATTGCTCCTACTACTACTCCTACTCCTATACCTACTCTAACTACAACTACTACTACTAATACTATTGGTACTACTACTAGTAGTAGTAGTTCTACGACTACTATTACTACAACTATTACTCCTACTCCTACACCTACTCCTACTACAATAACTGCTGCTGATGCTACTACATCTACAACTACTAGTACTACTACCACTATAGCAACAACTACTATTATTGCTGTTGTTGCCCCTCGTACTACTACTACTACTACTACTATTATTCATCCTAATATTCTTACAACAATAACTACCACCACTACTATTACTATACTACTATTTCTAACGCTCCGACTACTTCTACGACTACTCCTACTCCAACTACTACTATAGCTATTACTCCTACTACTCCTACTACTCCTATGAATACAAGAACTACTACTCCTGCTGCTAGTGCTACTACTACTCCTACTACTACTATTACTGCTACTGCTGCTACTACTACTACTACTACTACTATTACTGCTACAACTGCTACTACCATTATACTACTACTACTACTACTATTACTACTACTGCAACAGCTACTACTGAACCTACTACTACTACTACTGCTACTACAAGTACTGCTAGTACTACTACTACTACTACTACTACTACTACATTTGCTACTACTACTACCACTACTACTACGAGTACTTTTACTACAACTACTACGACTACTACTACAATAACTACTACTACTACTTCTACAACATCAATGACGATGACTACTAGTACTACTACTACAACTACAACTACAAAAACTACTACGACTATTACTACAACTATTATTACTACTACTACTACTACCACCACCACTACTACTACTTCTACACCACTATTACTGTAACTACTAAAACTACTAATGTTGCTACTACGACTATTACTACTTTTGCTACTATTACTACTACTTCTACACCTATTACTACAAATACTACTATTACCATTACCACTATTATTGCTACTACTGCTTCTACTACTCTTACTACTTCTACTACTACTACTACTACCAACACCACTTCTACTGCCACTACTACTACTGCTGCTACTCCTACTACAATTACTACTTCTCGTATTACTACTACTACTTCTACTTTTACTGCTACTAATGCTAGTACTTTAATTACTACTCCTATTACTCCTCCTCCTAAAACTACTACTATTCCTACTACTACTAGTTCCACTACTACTGCCCCTACTACTACTCCTACTCCTACACCCACTCCTATCACTACTACTTCTGCTACTACTACTTGCACTACTACCACAACTACTACTCTACCTATTACTACTAATACGACTATTACCACTACTGTTCCTACTACTACTATTACTACTGCCATTGCTACTACTTCAACTACTATTACAACTACCAATACTTCTATTACTAATGCTACAGCTACTTCTCCTAGTACTACCACTACTGCTACTACTACTACCACTACCACTACTCCTATTGTTCCTACTACTACTACAACTACTACGCCTGCTCCTATGACTACCCATACTACTACCCCTACTCCTATTACTACTACTACTACCTTTACTACTACTAGGATAATAACTATGAAAACTACATCTACTACTTCTACTACTTCTAGTACTGCAACGAGTACCACTACTACTACTACTGCTACTGCTACTGCTATTGCTCTTACTACTACTACTGCTACTATAGCTATGACTACTTCTGCTGCTGCTACTGCAATGGCTCTTACAAGTACTACTGCAGCTATTGCTACTACAACTACGACTACTATAGCTATTACTACTACTGCTGCAACTCCTCCTCCTCCTCCTACTACTCCTAAGACTATTACTACTAGCACCATTTCTACGATAACTGCTATTACTACTAGTACTTCTACTACTACTACTACTACTACTACTGCAACTAAAACTAATATTACTTCGACTACTACTTCTACTACTAGTACTACTATTACTGTGACTACTCCAACTAGTATTACTACTACAACAACAACAACAACAACAACTATTTCTACTGCAACTACTAGTCCTACAGCATCTACTAATCCTCCTCCTCCTCCTCCTACTACTACTACACAAACTACTAGTGCTTCTTCTAATATTGCGCCTACTGCTGCTACTGCTACTACAACTATGACTGTTACTACTAATACTATTACCAATATTACAACAACTACAATGACTAATACATCTACTACAGAAACAATAATAACTACTACTACTACTATTATAACTACAACAACAACTACTACTACAATAACTACTACTACAACAACTACTTCTACTATAATAACAACAATAACAACAACAACTACTAATAGTACTACTACTACTACCGCTACTACTACTACTACCTCTTGTACTACTACGTTACAACTACTACAACTATTTCTACTTGTATTACTACTACTCCTACAACTACTACTATAACTACTACCAATACTCCTGCTCCAACTACAACTACTACTACTTCGACTACTACTCGACCACAACTACTACTACCACTTCTACTACTACTACAACTACTCCTAGAATCGTTGCAACTACTACTATTGCTACTACTACTACTACAACAACTACTTCGACTACTGCTACTACTTCTACTATGACTACTACTACAAGAACAACAACAATAACAACAATAACAACAACTACTACTACTATAGCTACTGTTCATGCTACTCCAACAATGGATCCTACAACTAGTAGGACTACAATGACCACTATTACTCTGACTATTCCTACTATGCCTACTACTCCGACTACTACTCGTACTACTACTGCTACTGCTACTACTACGACTACTCCTGCTACTACTACTCTAACTACAACTACTACTATTGCAACTACAACTACTACTACAACTATTACTACTATTGTAGCTACTACTACTACAATTACAACTATTGCTACTACTACAACAACAACTACTACTACTACAACTCCTACTACTTCTCCTATTCCAACTCCAACAACTATCAGTACTCCAACTGCTGCAACTCCTACTACAGCTACAACTACTACAGCTCCTAGTATGACTACTACTACTACAACTACTACTATCACAACCGCTATAACTACTACTATTATTATAGTTACTTCTAATACTACTACTGCAACTACTACTGCTACCACTACTGCTGCTATTACCACATTTGTTGTAGTTGCTACAATGACTACTACTAGAACTACTTCTACTACTCCTACTCCCACTACTACTACTACTACTACCACCACAACCACTATCACTACTACTACACTCGTTACTTCAACTACTACGACTCCTATAACTACTCCTACTCCTACTCCCAGTCCTACTTTTGCTACTTTGACTCCTACTACCACTAATACTACTACTATGATGACGATAATAACAACAACTACTACTCCTCCTTGTACTTCTACTCCTGCTACTACTATTGCAACTCCTACTCCTACTCCTACTACATCTAGTACTACTACTACAACTAATATAACTATTACTGCTTCTACAACTACTACAATTACAACTACTATTGCTACTACTCCTACTACTAATACTACTTCTATTACTATTGCAACAAGTACTACTACTATTACAATTACTACTACAACTACTAATACTACAAGTACTACTGCTAGCTGCGGCTGCCTCCGATTGCTACTATTACTACTAACGACTACTACTACTACTACTACTAACTACTACTACTACTACTAACTACTACGACTACTACTACTACTACTACTACTAACTACACTAACTACTACTACTACTACTAGTATAAAACTACTACCACAATCTCTAACACTACCACTACTACTACAACAACTACTGCTAATAATAATAATAATAATAATAACACATCTACTAATACTATTACTACAACTTCTACTACTATAACTATAACTACTGCTTTGACCACTAGTACAACTTCTACTACTACTGCTACTGCTTCTACTATGACCACTACTACTATGACTACTATGACCACTACTACTACTACTACTACTATTATGACCACTACTACCGCTTCTACCACAACCATAGCTACTATAACTTCAATGACCACTAATACATGTACTACTACTGCTAGCCTAGCTACTACTACCACCATTACTGCTATTACTCTTACTACTACTACACCTACTTCTATGAGTACCGCTACTACTCCTATAACTACAATTATTACTACTAAAAATACCAGTATTACTACACAAAATAATACTACTACTACTCCAACGGTTACTACTACAAATCCTTCTACTACTACTACTACTATTCCTACTACTTCTACCACAACTGTTCCAACACTACTACTACACCTACTACTAGTGCTACTGTAGCAACTAGCACTTCTATAACTGCTACTACTACTATTACTACTACTACTACTACTATGACTACTACTAGTACTACTAGTACTACTACTACTCCACCAACTACTACTAATACTATTATTGCTACTACCTTTACTACTACTACTGTCACTACAACAACTACTACTACTGCTACTGCTACTGCAAGTACTACCACTATTGCCACTACTGCTACTACCACGACTACTGCTACAACAACTGCTAATACTGCACCTGCTGCTACTACACATCCTCCTCATCCTCGTCCTCCTCCTCCTCCTACTACCTCTGCTACTTCTACTACAACTAATAGCACTACTACTTCTGTTACTACTTCTAGTTTGATTACTACTTCTAGGACTACTACTACCACTACCACTACCACGACCACCACCACCACCACCACTACTACTACTACTTCTTCTACTACTATTACTACAAGTACTACAACAACAACTAATACTAGTACAACAACAACTACTACTACTACTACTACCACTAATACTCCTAATACTCCATCTATAACTTCCACTATTACTATAACTACTACCACTACTCTTACTACTACTATAATTATTACTACTGCTATTATTATTACTACTATTGCTACTACTACTATTAATGCAACAACTACTACTACAACAACAACTACTACTTCTATTACAGCTACTATACCTATTGCTACTATTACCACTACTACTGCTGCTGCCACTGCTGCCACTGCTGCTGCTATTACTACTTCTGCTACTACTCCTACTCCTACTGCTACTCCTATTGCTACTTCAACTGCAACTATTCTTTCCATTGCTACTACTGCTACTTCTACTATTGCTCATACTATTACGACTACTACTATGACTACTACTCTTACTACTACTGCTGCTACTACTGCTATTACTACTACTGCTCCTACATCTACTATGATTACTATTACCACTACTACTGCTAATACTACTAGTACTACTACCACTCCGACTACAACTCCATCTACTATTACTACTACTTCTACTACTGCTGCTTCTAATACTCATACTACAACTTCTACTATTACTACCACTACTACTATTAATACTATGATTACTACTACTATGATTATTACTACTACTACTAATAATACTACTACTACTACCACAACTACTGCTGCTACTACTACTACTACTACTACAACAACAACAACAACAACAACAACAACAACTCTTACTGCTACTACTACAACAAGTACTACTGCTGCTGCTACTGTTGTAGCTACTTCAACTACTTCTACTACTAGTACTACTATTTCTACTACAACACCTGCTATTACTTGTATTCCAACTCAATCTCCTACCAGTACTCTAACTACTACAACTACTACTAAAACTACAACTACTACAGCTCCTACCACGACAGTTGCTACTGCATCTACTACTACTACTTGTACTATAATGAGTATTACTACTATTATTATTATTACTCATAATAGTACAACTACTCCCATTACTACTAATACTACCACTGCCACTACCTTGGCAACTACTACTATGACTACAGCATTTGCTGTAGTTTCTACAACAACTACTACTGGTACTACTTCTACTAGTCCTATTCCCACTCCTACTACTACTACTACTGCCACTACTCCAACTACTAAGACTCCTACAACTACTTCCTATTCCTACTACTCCTACTCATACTACAGCTGCTACTACTAACACTATTACTACTAGTACTACAACAACAACAACAACTAATACTACTACTACTACTACTATTGGTATTCCAACTCCTACCCTTACTACTACAACTTCATCTACTACTAGTTCTACTATGACTACTACTACTACTAATACAACAACTGCTACTACTACTACAACTACTATTACAACTACAATTGCTACTTCTACTACAACTACAACTAATTCTGCTACTACTACAACTAGTACTACTATAATTACAACTACTACTACAACTAATACTACTATTACTACTACTACTACTTTTACTGCTGCTGCTACTACTACTACTACTACTACTACAGTTGCAACTACTACTACTACTACTACTACAACCTCAACCTCTACTACTACTTCCACTATTACCATTGCTAATACTCGTACTCATACTACTACTACTCCTACTGCTACCGTTGCTGCTACTTTTGCTACTACTCCTGCTCTTTCTACTTCTACTACTACTAATCAAGTGTTATTGCCACTATGGTTGCTACTACTCGACCACCACTTTTACTACTACTGCTGCTACTACTACTTCTACTGCTACTTCTTCTGGTACTGCTTCTTCTACTGTTACTATTGCTACTGGTGCTACTGCTACTACAACTTCTATTACTACTTCTGCTACTACTACTACAGCAACCACTAGTACTATAGTTGTTGCTACTACAACTATAACTTTTACCACTACTACTACTACTACTACTACTACTACTACTACTACTACTTCTACTACTACTACTATGACTACTACTACAACAACTACTACTACTTCTTCTAGTACTACTACTCGTATCTCTACTACTGGTACTACCATTACTGCTATAGCTTTTGCTGCTGCTACTACTACCACTACTCCTACTATTACTGCTACAACTATTACTGCTACTACTGCTATTACAACTACTAAGGCTTCTACTACAACTGTAATTGGCACTACTACTATTACTTACACTAGTAGAATAGTAGTTGTAATAGTAGTAGTAGGAGGAGGAGGAGGAGGAGTTGTAGAAGTAGCCATCAGAGTAGTCATAGTAGTCCTAGCAATCATAGTAGTAGAAGTAGTAGCCAGAGTAGTAGTAGTTGAAGTAGTAGTAGTAGCCATAGTAGTAGTAGTAGTAGTAGCTGGAGAAGTAGTGGCAGTAGCAAGAAAAGTTTTAGTAGTTATAGTAGTAGTAGTAGTAGTAGTATTCGTAGTAATAGTATTAGTTGTAGGAGAAGTAGTGGTATTAGTAGTAGTAGTTGCAGAAGAAGTGAAGTAATAGTAAGAGTAGTAGTAGAAGTAATAGTAGACATAGTAGTTACAGTAGTAGATGTAGTTGTTACAGTAGTTGTAGTAGTATTAGTAGTGGTAGTAGTGGTCATAGTAGTTGTTATAATAGTTGTTGCTATAGCATCAGCATTAATATTAGTGCTAGTGGTAGTAGTAGTAGTAGCAGTAGTAGTAGCAGTAGTAGTAGCAGTAGTAGTAGTAGTAGAAGTAGTAGCTATAGTAGAAGTAGAAATAGTAGCAACAACAGTAGTAGTAGGTGTTGTTGTAGTAGTAGTTGTTGCAACAGCAGGAGGAGGAGTAGTAGTAGTAGTAGGGGAAGTTTTAGTAGTTGTAGTAGTAGCGGTAGTAGTAGCAGTCGTAGTAGTAATAGTAGTAATAGCAGTAGTAGTAGAAATTCTAATAGCCATTACTGCAGTAGTAGTTGTAGTAGTAGTAATATTTATAGTAGTATTCATAGTTATTATTGTAGTACTAGTAGTAGCAGTTGTAGTAGTAGTACCAACAGCAGTAGTTATAGTAGTAGGTGGTAGTAGTAGTAGTTATTATTGTATTAGTAGAAGCATTAGCAGTAGTAGTAGTGGTAGTAGCAGTAGGAGTAGGAGTAGTAGTTGTAGTCGTAGTAGAAGAAGTTGTAGCAGTAGTTTGAGTAGCTGTAGGAAATAGCAGTGGCATTAAGTGTAGTAATAGCAGTGGTTGTAATCGTAGTAGTAGTTGTAATAGTATTAGTAGTAGCACTAGTTGTAATGGTAGGATTTATTATTTTAGCAGTATTAGTAAGAGTAGTAAGAGTAGTAGTTGTAGTAGTAACAGTAGTAGTAGTAGTAGTAGTAAGTGTAGTAATACGAGGAGTAGTTGTAATAGTAGCAGCAATAGTAGTAGTAGTTAATCAGAGTAGTGTAGGAGGAGTAGTAGTGGGAGTAGTAGTAGTAGTAGCAATAGTAGTATTAGTAGTAATAGGAGTAGCAATAGTAGTAGCAGTAACTATGGTATTAGCAATAGTAGTAGTAGTAGAAATGGTAATAGTGGTAGTAGTGGTAGTTGTAGTAGTAGGAGTAGCAGCAGTTATAGCAGTAGTAGTAGTAGCAGTAGCAGTAGTTGTAGTAGTAGTAGTAGTAGTAATAGTAGTTATAATAGTAGTAAGAGTCGTAGTCAAAGTAACAGGTGTTGTTAAAGTATTAGTACTAGTAGTTGTAGTAGTAGTAGAGAAGTAGTTGTAATAGCAGTAGTAGTACAATAATAGTACTAGTAGTAGTAGTAACAGAAGTAGTAGGAGTAGTAGTTGTAATAGTAGTAGTGGTAGTAGTCGCAACCGTATAGTAGTAGTTGTCGTAGCCGCAACAACAGTAGTAGCAACAGCAGCTGTCGCAGCAACCATAACAGCGGCATGTGTAGTAGTAGTTGTAGTAGTAGTAGTAGTAGCACTCGAAGTAATAGTATTAGTGGTTGTAGTAACTGTGGCAGCAGTAGTAGTAGTAGTAGTCGTGGTGATGGTTGTTGTAATAGTAGTAGTAGTAATAGGAGTAGTAGTTACAGTAGTAGTAGCAGAAGAAGTAGCAAAAGTATTGGTAGTAGTAGTAGTTGGAGTTTGAGTGGAAATCATTGAAGAAGTAGTAGTAGTAGTTGTTGTTGTCGTAGTAATAGTAGCAACAGAAGGAGTAGGGGTAGTAGTAGTTCCTGTAGGAGTTGGATTAGTAGTAGTAGTTGGATTAGTAGTAGGAGTAGGAGTTGTGTTTGAAGTAGATGTAGTAGCAGTAGTAGTAGCTGCTGTGGCAGAACCAACAATAGCAGTTGTACTAGTAGTGGTTGTAGTAGTAGTAGTAGTAGTAGTAGTAGTAGTAGTAGTAGTAGTAGTAGTAGTAGTAGTAGTAGTAGTTGCAGTAGTAGAAGCAGTGGGTCGTCGTAGTTGTCCTACGTCACGATGCGTTCTTTGTCGTCCTCGTGTCCTCGACCGTCGTTTGTCGTACTCGTAGGACGTCGGCGTCGTCGTCCGCAGGCATGAGTTGTAGGAGTAGTAGTAGTAATAGAATAGTTGTAGTAGGAGCAGTAGTAGTAGTAGGAGGAGGAGGAGTAGTAGTAGTAGGAGGAGCAGTAACAGTAGTTGTAGTTGTTGTAGTATTGTTAATAGTCTTAGTAGTTGTAAGAGTTCGAGTAGAAGTAGAAGTAGATGTAGTAGTAGTAGTTGCAATAGAAGTAGTAGTAGTAGAATGTGTAGGAGTAGGAGTAGTAGTAGGAGTAGCAAGAATTGTAGTCGGAGTAAAAGTAGTGGTAGAAGAACTAGTAGTAGTAATAGTAGCAGCTGCAGCAACAGTAGCATGACCACCACCACCACTAGCAGTAGTAGTAGTATTTCTATAATTAGGAATCAGAGCAACGGTAGTTGGAGTAGTAGTAGTTTTAGTAGCGATAGTTGTAGCAGTAGGAGTGGTAGTAGTAGGAGCAGCAGTAGCAGCATGAGTTGGAGGAGTAGTAGTAGCATTAGTAGTAGTAGTAGCGGAATAGTAGTAGTAGTAGGAGTAGTAGTTGTAGTAGTAGTAGTAGTAGTAGTAGTAGTAGCAATAGTAGTGGAAGTAGTAGTAGTAGGTGGAGGAGTAGTAGTAGGAGCAGTAATAGTATTTTTAGTAGTAGAAGTAGCAGCAGTAGTAGTAATAGTAGTAGGAGGGCTAGGAGTAGTAGTAGAAGGAGTTGTAGTAGTAGTTACAATAATGGTAGTAGTGATAGTAGTAGTAGTAGCCATTGCAGTTGGAGTTTTAGGATTAGTAGTTGTAGTATTAGTAGTAGTTAGGAGAAGCATTTGTAGTAGGGGTAGTAGTCATAGTTGTAATAACAAGAATAGTAGTAGTACTAGTCGGAGAACCTGTAGTAGTAATACTAGTAGGATTAGGAGTGGGACTAGTAGTAGGATTAGTAGTTGTTGAAGTGGTGGTACTAGTAGTAGTAGTAGTAGTAGGAGTAGTAGTACTAGCAACAGCAACAGTAGTACTAGCAGTAGTTACTAGAGTGGTAGTTGTTGGATTAGGGGAAGTAGTGGTAGTAGGAGTTGTAGTGGTAATGGGAGCAGAAGTAGTAGTAGTAGCAGCCGCAGTAGTAGTAGTAGGAGTAGAAGTAGTAGCAGGAGTATTAGAAGCAGGAATAGTAGTAGGAGGAGTAGTAGTAGTAGCAGTAGCTATTGTAGAAGGAATTGTCATAGCTGCAATTGTACTAGAAGCAAAAGTAGTAGTAGTAGTTATTGTAGTAGTAGTCATAGTAGTAGTGATAGTAATCAAAGTAGAAGTTGTAGTAGTAGCAATATGAGTGGCAGTAGTTGCAGTAGCGGTCGTAGCATTAGTTGGAGTAGTAGTGGTGGTAGCAGTAGTAGTTGTAGAAGTAGTTGTTGTAAATGCAATAGTACGAAGAATAGTAGTTGTAGTAGTAGTAATAGTAGTAGTCGCAATAATAAGAGCAATTGCAGTAGGAGTAGCAATAGTAGTGGTAGGAGATGTTATGGTAGTGGCAATACAAGTAGTAGTGTTAGTAGTAGTAGTAGCCATAGCTGCAGCAGTAGTAGTAATTGATTTTGTAGTATTAGTTGTGGCATTCGTAGTCATGGTAGTAGTATTTGTAGCAGCAGCAGTAGAGGTAGAACTAATATTATGAGTGGTACTAGTAATTATAGTAGTAGTTGTAGTAGTAGTAATAGTAGTAATAGGTGTAGTAGTTGTTGTAGTAGTAGTAGTAATAGGATTAGTAATAGTAGTAGTAGTAGTAGTAGTGATAGGAGTAGTAGTAGTAGTGGTAGTAGCAGTTGAAGTAGTTGTAATATTGTTAATACTATTAGTAGTTGTAGGAGTTGGAGTAGTAGTAGTAGTTGCAGTAGAAGTAGTAGTAGTATAATAGTAGTAGTAATAGTAGAATGAGTAGGAGTAGGAGTAGGAGTAGGAGTAGCAAGAGTTGTAGTTGGAGTAAGAGTAGTGGCAGAAGTACTAGCAGTAGTAATAGCAGCAATTGCAGCAACAGTAGCACCACCTCCAACTGTAGTAGTTGTAGTAGTCATAGCAGTAGCAGTAGGAGTCATATTTCTATGATTAATAGTTGGAGCAACGGTAGTTGGAGTAGTAGTAGTTTTAGTAGCAATAGTTGTAGCAGTAGGAGTTGGAGTAGGAGTAGGAGCAGTTGTAGGAGTAGTAGAAGTAGTTGGAGCAGTAGTAGCAGCATGAGTTGGTGGAGTAGTAGTAGCATTAGTAGTAGTAGTAGTAGTAGAATAGTAGTAGTAGGAGTAGTAGTTGTAGTAGCAGTAGCAGCAGTAGTAGTCGCAATAGTAGTGGAAGTAGTAGTAGCAGAAGGAGGAGGAGTAGTAGTAGTAGGAGCAGTAATAGTAGTTTTAGTTATAGAAGCAGCAGCAGCAGTAGTAATAGTAGTAGGAGGGTTAGGAGTAGTAGTTATACTAGTAGTTACAATAGTTGTAGTTGAGATAATCGTAGTAGTAGACGTTGCAGTTGGAGTATTAGGATTAGTAGTAGTCATAGTGTTAGGAGTAGTAGGAGTAGCAATAGCAGTCGGGGTAGTAGTCATAGTTGTAATAGCATTAATAGTAGTAGTAGTACTAGTCGGAGAACCTATAGTAGTAGTAGTAGTAGGATTAGGAGTGGGACTCGTAGTAGGATTAGTAGTTGTTGAAGTGGTGGTACTAGTAGTAGTTGTTGTTGTTGTAGGAGGAGGAGGAGGAGGAGGAGGAGGAGTAGTAGTAGTAATTACTGGAGTGGTTGTTATTGGATTAGGGGAAGTAGTGGTAGTAGTAGCAGCTGCAGTAGTAGTAGGAGGTGTAGTGCGAATGGGAGCTGAAGTAGTAGTAGTAGTAGCAGCAGTAGTAGTAGAAGTAGAAGTATTCATAGTAGGATTAGGAGCGGGAATAGTAGTTGGAGCAGTAGTAGTAGCAAGAGTAGTAGTAGTAGTAGTAGTAGTAGTAGCTATTGTAGAAGGAATTGTAGTAGCAGCAATTGTACTAGAAGTCGAAGTAGTAGTAGCAGCAGCAGCAGAGTAGTAGTTGTAGTAGTGGTGGTAGTAATCAGAGTAGTAGTAACAGGAGTGGCAATAGTTACAGTAGCAGTCGTAGCATTAGTTGGAGTTGTAGTAGTGGTAGCAGTAATAGTTGTAGTAGTAGTTGTTGTTGTAAATGCAATAGTAGTAAGAGTTGTTGTTGTAGTAGTAGTAGTAGTAGTAGAACTTGTAGGAGTTGTACTAGTAGTAGTAATAGTAGCAGCAGCAGCAGTAGTAGTAGCAATAATAAGAGTAGTTGCAGTACGAGTAACAATAGTATTGGTAGGAGAAGTTTTGGTAGTAGCAATACTAGTTGTAGTGTTAGTAGTAGTAGTAGCCGTAGTTGCAGCAGTAGTAGTAGTTCCTTTTGTAGTATTAGTAGCAACATTCGTCGTCATGGTAGTAGTATTTGTAGCAATAGTAGTAGAAATAGAAGTAATATTATAAGTGGTGTTAGTTGTTATAGTAGCAATAGTAGTAGCAGTAATAGTAGTAATAGGAGTAGTTGTAGCAGTTGAAGTAGCAGTAGTTGTTGTTGTAGTAGTAGTAGTAATAGGATTAGTAGTTGTAGTAGTAGTAGTAGTAGTAGTAATAGGAGTAGTGGTAGTATTGGTAGTATTGGTAGTAGCAGTGGAAGTAGCAGTAGTATTCTTAATACTCTTAGTAGTTATACGAGTTGGAGGAGAAGTAGAAGTAGAAGTAGTAGTAGTAGTTGCTATCGAAGTAGTAGTTGCTGTCGAAGTAGTTGTTGTAGTAGTAGTAGTAGTAGTAGTAGTATAATGAGTAGAACAAGGAGTAGTAGTAGGAGTAGTAAGAGTTGTAGTTGGAATAAGAGTAGTGGTAGCAGTACTAGTAGTAGTAATCGTAGCAGGTGGAAAAATAGTAGCACCACCCCCAGCAACAGCAGCAGTAGCAGTAGTAGTAGTAATAGGAGTAGTATTTCTATGATTAGGTGTCGGAGCAATAGTAGTTGGAGTAGTAGTAGTTTTAGTAGTGATAGTTGTTGCAGTAGGAGATGGAGTCAGAGTAGGAGCAGTTGTAGGAGTAGTAGTTGTAGTAGAAGCTGTAGTAGCAACATGAGTTGGAGGAGTAATAGTAGCATTAATAGTAGTAGTAGTAGTATAATAGTAGTAGTAGGAGTAGTAGTTGTAGTAATAGTAGCAGTAGTAGTAATAGCAATAGTAGTGGAAGTAGTAGTAGGAGGAGGAGGAGGAGTAGTAGTAGTAGGAGCAGTAACAGTAGTTGTAGTAATAGAAGCAACAACAGCAATAGTAATGGTAGTAGGAGCGTTAGGAGTAGTAGTAGGAGGAGTTGTAGTAGTAGTTATAATAATTGTAGTAGCGATAGTAGTAGTCATAGCCGTTGTAGTTGGAGTATTAGGATTAGTAGTAGTAGGAGTAGTAATGGCAGTAGGGGTTGTAGTCATAGCTGTAGTAGCAATAATAGTAGTTGTAGTACTAGTCGGAGAACCCGTAGTAGTAGTATTAGTAGGATTAGGAGTGGGACTAGTAGTAGGATTAGTAGTTGTTGAGGTGGTGGTACTAGTAGTAGTAGGAGGAGGAGTAGTAGCACTAGCAGCAGCAGCCGCAGTAGTAGTTACTTGAGTGGTAGTTGTTGGATTAGTGGAAGTAGTGGTAGTTGGAGTTGCAATGGTAATGGGAGTTGAAGTAGTAGTAGTAGTAGCAGTAATAGTAGTAGTAGGAGTAGAAGTAGTAGAAGGATTAGGAGCGGGAATAGTAGTAGGATTAGTAGTAATAGTAATAGTAGTAGTGGTAGTAGTAGTAACAGTAGTAGCTATTGTAGAAGGAATTGTAGTAGCAGCAATTGTACTAGAAGTAGAAGTAGCAGTTGTAGCAGCAGAAGCAGCAGTAGTTGCAGTAGTAGTCGTAGTAGTGGTAGTAATCGGAGTAGTAGTTGTAGTAGTAGTAATAGGAGTGGTAGTAGTTGCTGTAGCAGTCGTAGCATTAGTTGGAGTAGTAGTGGTGGTTGCGGTAGTAGTTGTAGTAGTAGTTGTTCTTGTAAATGAAAGAGTAGTAGTAGTTGCCGTAGTAGTAGTAGTAGTAGGAGGAGGAGGAGGAGTTGGAGTTGTGGTAGTAGTAGTAGTAGTAGTAGTAGTAGGAGGGGAAATAGTAGAGGTAGAAGTAGTTATAGTAATAATAGAAGTAGTAGAAGTACTAGTAGTAGTAGCAGCAGCAATAGTAGTAGCCACAGCTATAGTAGTAGTAGTAGTAGCAATAGTAGTAGTAGTAGTTCTTGTTGTAGTATTAGTAGCGGCATTCGTAGTCATAGTAGTAGTATTTGTAGCAGCAGTAGTAGAAGTAGAAGTAATATTATGAGTAGTACTAGTAATTATAGTAGCAGCAGTAGTACCAGTAATAGTAGTAATAGGAGTAGTAGTAATAGTCGAAGTAGCAGTAGTTGTTGTAATAGTAGTAGAAGTAATAGGAGGAGTAGCAGTATTGGTAGCAGCAGTTGAAGTAGTTGTAGTATTGTTAATAGCCTTAGTAGTTGTAGGAGTTGGAGTAGAAGTAGAAGTAGAAGTAGTAGTAGTAGTAGTTGTAGTAATAGTAGAATGAGTTGGAGTAATAGTAGGACTAGTAGGTGTAGGATTAGTAGTAGTAATAGCTAGAGTTGTAGTTGGATGAAGAGTAGTTGTAGAAGTACTAGTAGTAGCGATAGTAGCATCTACAGCCATAGTAGCACCACCCCCACTAGCAGCAGCAGTAGTAGTAGTAGCAGCAGTAGTAGGAGTAGTATTTCTATAATTAGGAGTCGTAGCAACAGTAGTTGGAGTAGTAGTAGTTTTAGTAGCAATAGTTGTAGCAGTAGGAGTTGGAGTAGTAGTAGCAGCAGCAGTCGTACTAGTAGTAGTAGCAGTTGCAGTTGCCGTAGTTGTAGTAGTAGATATAGTAGTCGTAGTAGTTTTAGTAGTAGTAGTAGTGGAAGTAGTAGTAGTGTAAGTTGTAATATTAGTAGTAGTTGTAGTAGTAGCACTAGTAGTAGTAATAGTAGTAGTTGTAAGAATACTAGTAGTAGTTGTTGTACTAGTAGAGTAGTAGTAGTATTAGTAGTGGTAGTAGTAGGAGGAGTAGTGGTAGTAGTAGTAGTAGAGTTGGAGTAGGAGTAGTAGTAGTAGTAGCAATAGTAGTAGTAATAGAAATAGTGGTTGTACTAGCAGAAGTAGTTATATTAGTTGTTGTAGTAGTAGTAGTGGTGGTGGTGGTGGTGGTAGTAGTAGTAGTATAAGCAGATGTTGCAGCAGTAGTAGTAGTAGAAGAAGAAGTAGTAGTTGTGGTAGTACTACGAGTAGGAGTAGTAATAGTTGTCATAGGAGTAGAAGTAGTAGTAGCAATAGTAGTAGGACTAGTAGTAGCATTAGTACTTGTAGTTGTTGTAGTAGTAGTGGTGGTGGTGGTGGTGGTGGTAGTAGTAGTAGTAGTATAAGCAGCTACTGCAGTAGCAGTAGTAGTACAAGAAGTAGTAGTAGTTATAGTAGTACTACGAGTAGGAGTAGTAATAGTTGTTGTAGGAGTAGAAGTAGTAGTAGCAATAGTAGTAGGAGTAGTAGTAGCATTAGTACTTGTAGTTGTAGTAGTAGTAGTAGTCGTAGTAATAGTAACAATAGTAGCATTAGTAGTTGTAATAGTAATAGTAATAGTAGTAGTATTAGTAGTAGTAGTTGTTGTATTAGTAGTAGTAGTTGTTGCTGTTGTAGTAGTAGTAGTTGCAGCAGCAGCTGCCACAGTAGTAGTAGTAGTAGTTATTCTAGCAGCAGCAACAGTATTACTAGTAATAGGGTTAGTAGTGGCAGTAGTAGTAGTAGTTGGTATAGGAGTAATAGCGGGGATAGTACTAGTTTGAGTAGTGGTACTAGTAGTAGTACTAGGAGTAAAAGTAGCAGTTGGAGTTGGAGTTGGAGTAGGCATAGTAGTTTACATA
Source organism: Trichopus zeylanicus subsp. travancoricus (assembly GCA_005019695.1). Lineage (NCBI taxonomy): Eukaryota > Viridiplantae > Streptophyta > Magnoliopsida > Dioscoreales > Dioscoreaceae > Trichopus > Trichopus zeylanicus. The sequence goes on along the minus strand of RXID01022301.1, from coordinate 139,041 downwards.
ATAGAAGAAGTAACAGTAGTAGTTGTAGTAGTAGTAGTACTTATAGTGGACTAGTAGTGGTTATTGTATTAGCAGTAGCAATAGCAGTAGCACTTGTAACTGTAGTAGTAGTACTTGACGTAGTAGTAGTATTAGTAGTAGTAGTAGTAGATGTAGCAGTAGGAGTAGAGGTAATCATAGTTGTAGTAGTAGTCATAGTGATAGTTGTAACATTAGTTGTAGTAGGAGTTCGAGTAAGAGTAGTCGTAGAAGTAGTGGTAGGTGTAGTAGTAGTATTAGTAGTAGCAGTAGTAGCAGAAGGAGTAGAAGTAGTAGCAATAGTAGGAGTAGTGGCAGTAGTAGTAGTAGTTGGAGTAGGAGTATGAGTTGGAGTAGTAGTAGATGTTGCTGTAGTAATGGTTGTAGTAACAGTAGTAGTATTAGTAGTAATAGTAGTAGTAGTAGTAGTAGTGGTAGTAGTAGTAGTTGTAGGCATAGTATTAGTAGTATTAGGAGTGGTGGTACTAGTATTAGTAGTATTAGTAGCATTAGTAGTATTAGTAGTATTAGGAGTCTGAATAGTAGTTGGAGTTGGAGTAGGCGTAGTACTAGTGGTAGTTGGAGTTGTAGTCGTACTAGTTGCTGTAGTTGTAGTAATAGTAGTAGTCGTAGGAGTAGTAGCAGTAGTGATGGTAGCAATTGCTATAGTAGGAGCAGTAGTAGCAGTGGTAATCGTAGTTGTTGCTGTAGTAGTAGTAGTTGTAGTAGTAGTAGTAGTAGTAGTAGTAGTAGTAGTAGTAGTAATTGCGCTAGTAGTCGTAGTAGTAGTAGCAACAGCAGCAGTAGTAATAGCAGTAGTGGTAGCAGTAGTAGTTGGAGTAGTAGTAGTAGCTATAGTAGTTATAGTAGTGGTGGTAGCAGTAGTTGTCGTAGTAATAGTAGTAGTAGTTGTAGTAGTAGTAGTAGAAGTAGTAATAGAAATAGTAGTAGGAGGTGGAGGAGGAGAAGCAGTAGCAACAGTGGCAATCGAAGTAGTTGTAGTGGTAGGAGTCGGAGCAGTAATTGTTGTAGTAGTAGTAGTTGTAGTAGTAGCTACAGAAGGAGGAGTAGTAGTCGATGTAGTTGTAGTAGCAGCAGTAGTTGTTGTTGTTGTAGTAATAGTAGTAGTAGTAGCAGCTGTAGCAATAAGGGAAGGAGTTGTAGTCGTAGAAGTAGTAGCTATTGTAGCAGTTAGAGTACTACTAGGTGTAGTAGTTATAGTAGTAGTAATAGCAATAGCAATAGGAGGAATAGTTGTAGCAATAGTAGTAGTAGTAATAGTAGTAGTATTAGTAATGGTAGTTGTTGTTATTGTAGTAGTAGTTGTAAAAACAGCAGTAGCGGCAGCAGTAGGAGTAGGAGTAGGAGGAGTAGTAGTAGGAGTAATAGTTGTAGGAGGAGTAGTAGTAGGAGTTGGAGTAAGAGCAGTAGTTATTGTAGTAGTAGTACTAATAGTAATGGTAGTAGCATCAGTAGTACTAGTAATAGTACTAATAGTAGTAATAGGAGTAGTATTAGTAGCAGTAGCAGTAGTAGTAGTCGCAAAAGTAGTTGTAATTGTGTTAGGATTAGTAGTAGTAGTAGCAGAAGCAGTCGAGTAGTAGTAGTGTTCCTATTAGTAGCAGTAGTAGTAGTAGTAGTAGAAGTAGCAGTAGTGGCAGTAGTAGTAAGACTAGTAGTACTTTGACTTCTATTAGTAGTAGTGATAGTAGTAGTAGTAGGAGTAGCAATAGAAGTAGCAATAGTAGTAGTAGAAGTTGTAGCAGAAGCTGCAATAATGGTAGGATTAGGAGTAGCTGTAGTTGGAGCCGGAGGAGTAGTAGTAGCAGCAAGAGTAGGAATAGGTGTAGAAGTAGTAATAACCATAGAAGTAGCAGTAGAAGTAGAAGTAGTAGTACTAGGATTAGGAGAAGTGGTAGTAGCAATAGGTGTTGGTATAGTAGTAGTAGTAGCACAAATAGAGGTAGGAGTAGTAGTAGTAATTCTGCTGCTGCTACTGCTACTGCTACTACTGTTGCTACTGCTGCTGTTGCTGCTAGAACCACTGCTACTTCTTCTTCTACTACTACTACTACTACTTTCGCTACTACTACTATTGCAACTATTACAGCTACTTTTGCTACTACTTCCACTACTACCACTACTACTGCGATTACTTCCATGGCTACTGCTTCTATTGCTGTTACTACTACTACAACAATTGCGATTGCCGCTACTACCACTACTATTACTTCTACAACTGCTACTACTACTACTTCTACTACTATTATTACTAACACTACTCCTGCTGCTGGTTATACAACTGCTGCAACTACTACGGCTACTACTACTACGATTGCTAATACTAGTAACACTACTACAAATATTACTACTACTAGTGCTACATCGCCTACAGCAACAACAACTAATACTACTACACCATCTCCTGTTACTATTATCGTTGTTACTGTTACTGCTGCTAGAACTACTGCTACTTCTACTAGTACTACTACTATTGCTTCTTCTACTACTGCTACAACTGCTACTACTACAACCACTACTACTAGTACAAATGCTACAACCATTACTAGTACTACTACTATTACTACTACTGCTACTACTTGCGATACTTCTACTACTGCTAGTGCCATAAATACTGCAATAACTATTATAGCTACTGCCACCGCTAATACATCTCTTACTACTATTCCTACTATCACAGCTACTACTATAACTAGTACTAATATTAGACCTACTTGTGCTACTGCTACTACTACTACACTGCCACTACTCATACTCCTACTACTGCTATTGCTACTACTTCAACTCCGTTTACTACTACTACAAAAAGAACTATTACTGCTACTACAACTTCTGCTATTACTTCTATTGCTACTACTACTACTACTACTACTACTGCTACTACTACTACTATTACTACTTCTTTTACTACTACTATTACAACTATTGCTACTTCTACTACTACTACTGCTGCTACTTCTACTGCTGCTGTTGCTACTGCTACTGCTAATACTATTGCGACTACTATTGCTATTACTACTGCTACTACTCCAATTATGACTTTTGCTACTATTACTACGATTACTGTTACTATTACTACTACTACTACTACTACCGCTACTACTATTACTGTTACTACTACTAAAACAACTACTACGTTTGCTACTGATACTGCTGCTACTACACCTACAACTACTACTATTGCAAATATTACTACGACTATGGCTACTATAACTACTACTACTACTACTATAATAACTACTACTACTACTATGACCTCTACTACTGCTACTGCTACTCCTACTACAACAACTACTACTATTACAACTCCTACTACTATTGCTTCTAGTACTACTATAGCCACTAGTATTCCTTATCCTCTACGTATTCATACTACCACTCCCTCTACTACCACTATTATTATTACTACTACTACTACTACAACAACAACAACAACAACAACTACTACTACTACTACTACTACTAGCACCACTATGACTTCTACTTCTACTACAACCACTACTACTACTAGTAGTACAACCACCACTCCCACTACTGCTATTGCTACTGCTACTAGTAATGCAATGACTGCTAACGCTATTGTTGCTACTGCTATTACGACTGTTACTATTGCTTCTACTACTACTACTACTCCTATTACTACAACTATTACTGCTACTACTACTGTTGCTACAACTGCTGCCACCACTACTACTACTGCTATTGCTCCAGCAGCTATTAATACGACTACTACTGCTGCTGCTGTTGCTGCTACTAGTAATTCTAATAATACTACTAGAACCACCACTACCACTGCTACTGCTATTATTACTGCTGCAGCAATTAAGACTTCTTCCCCTACTACTTTTAGTGCTACTACTATTGTAACTACTACTGTGACTACTTCTGCAACTATTACAACTAGTACTACTGCTACTACTTATGCTACTACTATTGCCTCTGTTGCTACTACTATAACAAATACTACTGGTACCACAACAACAACAACAACTACTACCACAACTCCAACTGCTACAACTATTAATCTTAGTACGGCTACTAGTATTACGACTTCAACTGCTACTCCTACTACTTTTGGTGCTATTGCTTCAACTGCTTTTGCTACTACTGCAACTACCATAGCTACTACTGCTACTATAATTGCTACCGCTACTACTCCTGCTACTGCTACTACTACAACTATTTGTACTACTACTACTACAACTGCTAGTATAACTACTACTACTACTACTGATGCTACTACTGTTGCTACTACTGCTACTCCTATTAATACTATTGTTGCTACTACTAGTATTTCTATTAATACTACTACCACTGCTTCTATTACTTCCGCAACTACAATTATGATAGCAACTACTACTACTTCTACTACTACAGCTACTACAGTGACCACTTCTACGACTGCGGCTATTATTATAACAACAACTACTACAACTACCACCACCACCATGACTATTACTTCTATGACTAATACAACTACTACAACTGCTACTACCACTAGTACTACAACAACTACTGCCACTGCTGCTACTGGTGCTATTTCAACCACTACTTCTATTACTGCTACTACTACTACTACCACTATTGCTACTATTACTACTGCTACTACTCCTACAACGACTACTGCTATTACTACTACTACTACAACAACAACTACTACTACTATTACTATTACTTCCACTACTACTACTAATACAACTACTACCACGACCACGACTACTACTAATACTATTACTACTATTACTACTACTACTACTTCTACTACTATTACTACTTCTGCTACTACTGTTGCAGCTACTACTGCTGCAACTACTACTACTACCAAAACAACAACTACTACTACTACCAGCACTACTGCTGCTGCTGTTGCTACTGCTACAACTGCTACCACTACTACTACAACAATAATAAAATCAACAACTACTACTACTAGTACTAGTACTATTACTACTACTTCTATTACCACTACTTGTACTACTACTCTGGTGCTACTGCTACCGCTACTCCTACTACTACGACTATTACTGCTAATACTATTACTACTACTGCTACAACAATAACAACAACAACTACTACTATTGCTATTAGAGCTACTACAACTACTACTACTTCTGTTACTACTACAACTCTACTATTACTGTTGTTACTACTACTGCTACTATAACTGCTATTGCTACTACTGCTGCTACGATGACTCCTACTACTATTCTTAATACTACCATTACAACTTATACTCCTGGAACTACTACTGCTCTTCTACTCCTATTACTACTATTACTACTACTATTGTTACTACCACTACTACAACTACTATTACAACCACTACTGCTACTATTACAACTTCTACCACTACTAGTACTACTACTATTACTACAGCTACTACCATTACTTCCACTAATACTACTACTGTAGAAACAACGACTCCTGCTGCTATAGCTACTAGTACTGTTATAACTACTTCAACGACTACTTCTCCTATTCCAGCGACTAATACTTCTACTACTACTATTACAACTACTACTACAACAACAACAACAACTACTACTAATACTAATACTAGCCTGTTCCAACTACCACTATGATTGCAACTACTAGTACTATGACTGCTATTACTACTACTATGGCTGCTACCACTAATACTATGGCTGCTATTATAACTACTGCTGCTACAACTACTTCTACTACTACAACAACTACCACTGCTACTTCTACCTCTACTACTACTACTACTACTCTACTACAACTACTATTGCTACTACAACTTCTGCTACGAGTACTACCACAGCAACTGCTACTACATCTACTACTACTACTACTACTACTACTACGACAACTACAACAATAACAACAACTACTACTTCTACTTACACTGCTGCTGCTGCTGCTACTGCTACAACTGCTATTACTCCTGCTATCGCTACTACTGCTACTGCTGCACCTACTACTGCAACTACTTCTACTACTGCAACTTCTACTACTAATCCATCTACTACTACTCCTACTAATACCACCACTACTTATGTTGTTGCTACTACTACTACTACTGTTACTACTACTTCTGCTACTAATACTGCGACTACTACTACTGCTGCTATTGCTATAATGACTACAACTGCTACAGTGAATCTTACTGTTGCTACGACTACTATGACTGCTACTACTGCTTCTACTACTACTACTACTACTATTATTACTACTACTACTACTGCTACTACTACTACTACTTCTACTTCTACTATTACTACAACTGTTGCTACTACTACTACAACAACAACTAATACTACTACTTCTACTACTACTACTACTACTACTACTTTGTTTCCTACTATAATTACTTCTACTACTAGTACTATTAGTACTACTAATGCTACTACTACGACAACTACAACAACAACTACTACTGCTAATGCAACCACTTCTGCGATTTCTACAATAACTGCTACTACTACTACTACTGCTACTACTACTACTACTACTACTTATACTACTATTATAACTACAGCTCCAACAACTACTGCTACTGCTACTGCTGCTACCACTGCTACTAATACTACTACTGCTAATAGCACTATTACTATTATTACTTTTAACTACTAATAATTATACTTATATTGCTGCTGTTGCTAATACAGCTACAATTGCTACTATTGCTAGTACTGCTACTAGTGCCATTACTACTACTACTACTACAACAACCACAACTTTTGCAACTACTACTGCTGCTGCTACTACTAGTAGTCCAACTACTACTACTACTACTAATACTACTACTACTACTGTTGCTACTACTACTTCTGCTACTGCTGCTACTACTTCTTTTCCTACCACTATAACTTCTGCTACTAGTACTAGTATTACTATTGCTACTATTACTGCTGCTACTGCTACTACTACGATGACTACAACTACTACTACTACTACTTGTACTTCTACTGCTAATGCTACCACTACTACGACTATTACTGTAGTGACTACAACAACTACTACTAGAACCACTATTACTACTGCTACTACTGATTCTGCTGCTCGAACAACAACTACTACCACTACCGTTGCTGCTACTACTATTTCTACTACTATTGCTACGATTAATGCTATGACTACTACTACTACTTTTACTACTACTACAACTACCGCTACAACAGCTACTGCTACTGCTACTATTACTGCTACTATTATTACTACTACAGCGACTACAGCAACTACTACAACACTACTACCACGTCTGCTATTGCCGCTACTACAACAGCTGCTATAACAACATTTGCTGCAACTATTGCTGTTACTGCTCCTACAACAACAACTACTGCTGTTGTTGCTACTACTACCAGTACTAGGACTACTACTACTAGTTTTACTACTACTTCTACAACTACTATTATTTCTAATACTTCTACTATTACTACTACTACCACTGCTACTACTACAACTACTATTGCTACTCCTACTACTACCAATACTACTACTACTATTACTGATACTACTTCTACAACTTGTACTGCTATTTCTTCTACTACTCCTACTATAACTACAATAATTACTATGACTACTGCTGTTGCTGCTTCTTCTACTACTACTATTGCCACTACTAATACTACTACTATTACCACTACCACTACAACTATTACTACAACTACTTGCACTGCTATTCCTACTACCACTTCTACTACAACAAATACTTCTCCTACTGCAACTACGACTACTACTTCTGCTACTAGTACTGCCGCTACTAATACTACTACTATTACTACTACCACTACTACTATTACTATTACTACTACTTCTACTACTACTCCTACTCATATTACTACTACTATTACTGCTACTACTACTACTTGTAATGCTACTCATACTACCACTCCTACCACTACTACTCTGCTACTACAAATACTACTAATTTATTACAACCAGTACTCCTACTACTGTTGCTACTACTACTTTTGCCACAATGACAACTACTACTCCGTCTCCGACTACTACGACTGCTGTTGATACTACCACTACTACTATAACTACTACTACTCCTACTACTACTACTACTACTACTACTAGTACTACTACTACTACTATAACTACCGCTACAACAACTACTGCAACTGCTACTATTAAAGCTACTGCTATAACAACTACAACCACTAGAAATACTACTATAACACTACTACTTCAGCTGTTGTTGACGCTACTACAAGTGCTACTACAACTACACTTGCTACAACTACTAAAACGATGACTACTACTACTACTACTATATCAACTACTACTAATACTACTATTACTACGACTACTACTACTACAACTATTACTACTACTACTGCAACTACTATTATTACAAATACTTCTATTATTACTACAATTACCACTACAACTACTATAACGACTACTACTACAACAACTACTACTACCCCTACCATTACTACCACTAGTACTGCTACTATTACTACTCAACGTCTTCTACTACTCCTACTACAACAACAATTACTATTAAGACTAGTGTAGCTACTGCTGCTACTACTACTAGTACTTCTATTACTACTACTGCTACTATTACTTGTACTGCTACTTCTACTACCAATACTACCACTAGTACTACCACTACTGCTACTACTACCCCAATTAATACTACAACTATTCCTATTACTACAACTACTACTATTACTACTACATCTACAACTACTACTACTTCTACAACTACTCCTACTACTATTACTACTCCTACTACTACTACTACTACAACTACTTGCACTGCTACTCATACAATTACTCCTACTACTAGTAGGACTATTGTTACTACTGCTGCTACTACTAATACTACTAATATTATTACTGCCAATACTACTACTACTACTTTTCTCACAATAACTACTATTCCTTCTCCGACTGCTGCGATTGTTGCTACTACTACTTCTGCTACAACTACTCCTATTGCTATTATTACTACTACTACTACTACTACCTCTTCTACTACTACTACTACTAGTACTACTAATACTACTACTACTACTGCGATCGCTACTACTACTACTGCGACTACTGCTACTACTACTATTGCACTACAACTGGAATAACTACTACTACTTGAACTACTTCTACTACTTATAGTACTGCAATAACTACTACTACTTTAACTACTACTACTTCTACTCAAACTGCTCCAGCTGCTACTGCCACTACAACTGCTACTACTACAACTGCTAGTACTACTACTACTACTGCTACTGCAACTATTACTACAACAACAACTACTACTACTACTACAACAACTAATACTACTACTTCTACCACTACTACTACTACTACTACTTTGTTTCCTACTACAATTACTTCTACTACTAGTATTGCTACTACTATTAGTACTATTAGTACTACTAATGCTACTACTACAACAACTACAAAAACAACTACTACTGCTAATGCAACCACTTCTGCGACTTCTACAATAACTACTCCTACTACTATTGCTACAACAACAACTACTACTACTTATACTACTATTACAACTACAGCTCCAACAACTACTATTACTGCTACTACTACTAATAATACTACAGTGACTACAACGACTAATACAACACTGCTACTTCTGCTGTTGTTGCCGCTATTACCTATGCTACTACAACTATAGTTGCTGCGACAACTGCTACTACTACTACTACTATAGCTACTACTGCTCTTACAACTGCTACTACTGCTGTGCTGTTACAACTACTACTATTATTACTACTACTACCACTACTACTACTGTTGCTGCTGCTGCACCAACTACTATTACTATCACTATCACTACTACTTCTACATCTACTATTCTTACTAATACTACTACTACTCCTACTACTACTACAACAATAATTACTACTTCTACTATTGCTACTACCACAGCTATTCTATTCTCACCCTTACTCTGACTACACTTCTACTACTACTTCTACTGCTACAAGTGCTCCTATTGCTAGTATTACTGCTATAATTGCTACTACTACTGCTAGAACTATTACCACTACTAAAAGTAAAGCTACTACCATTACTACTACTATTATTACTACTACTACATCTACTACTACCGCTACTACTGCTACTACTACTTTTAATACAACTACTACTACTACTACTACTACTACTACTACTACTACTACTACTACTACTACTACTACTAGAACTACTACTACTACTACAAGAACAACAACAACAACTACTACTACTACTACTACTACTAGTAGTAGTAGTACTGCATATACTATGACCACTACTAGTACTATAGCTACTACTTCTACTACTGCGAATACTCCCTCTACTGCTACTACTACTATAATTATTGCTGCTGCTGCTACCACTGCTTCAAGTTCTACTACAACTACTACTATTGCTACTACAACTACTTCTCCTACTTCTACTACTAGTACAACACTGCAACTACTATTACTACTACTACTACTACTGCTACTGCTACTACTACTCCTATTATAGCTATTGCTACCACCACCTTGACTACTACTACAACAACTACTATTGCTACTACTACTACTGCTACTCCTACTGGTGCTACTGCTGCTACCACTAGTACTACTATTGCTACTCCTTCTACTAATTAAACCACTACTTTTGATGCTACTAATATTGGTACTGCTACTACTACCGCTATTACTACTACTACTACGATGACTACTATGACTATAATAACTACTATAAATTCTACTACTTCTTCTACTTCTCCGGCTACCACTGTTACTATTCCTACTACTACTAGTACTGCTACTACGACTACTTCTGCTACTACAACTTCTCCTACTAAACTAACTACTGCTACTCCTACTACTCCTACTACTACTTCTACTACTGCTACGGCTACTACTTCTACTACTACTACTATTAATAATAATAATAATAATACTAATACTACTACTTCTACAACAGCTACTATTACTACTACTACTACTACTACTACTACTACTACTACTACTACAACTGCTACTATTACTATTATTATTGATTCTAAACCTACTCCAACTCCTACTACTACTACTATTCCAACTATAATTTTTGCTAAAACTACCACTACAACAACAACTAGTAGTAGAACGACTAAACATACTAATTTGGCTTCAGCTACTACTACTGTAGCTACCACTACTACTACTGCTACTAGAACTACAATAACTACTACTACTATAGATATTACTACTATTACTATCACTACTACTACTAGTACGACTGCTGCTGCTACTACTACTACTACAATTGCTACTACTACAACTGCTACGGCTCCTGCTACTACTACTGCTACTACTAATACAAATTCTACTAGTACTACTATTACTACTACTGCAACTACTACTACTACTACCACTACTACTAGTACAACTGCTGCTACTATTACTATTACTACGGCTACTGCTGCAACTACTCCCCTCCTCCTACTCCTACTATAATTACTTTTGCTACTACTGTTACTACCACTAATACTCCTATTACTTTTGCTACTAATACTATTATTGCTAGTACTACTCCTGCTACTATTACTACAATAACTTCTACTACTACTACAACTTATACTACTGCTACTACTTCTACTAATACTACTGCAACTACTACTATTATTGTTGATTCTACTACTACTTGTACTTCCACTACTACAACTACTACCTATACTACTATTACTACTCCTGTAGCTACTACTGCTTCTATGATTGTTACTACTCCTACTACTATTATAACTATTACTTCTATCACTACTACTACTGGTACTACTACTTCTACTTCTATTGCTACTACTATAGCAACTTCTGCTTCTATTGCTACTATTACTAGTACTACTACTTCTACTTCTATCGCTACTACTATAGTAGTTGTAGAAGTAGTAGTAGCAGTAGCAATAGCAGTGTAGAAGTAGTAGTAGTTGGAGTAGTAGCAACACCAGTAGTAGTATTTGTAGCAGTAGTAGAGGTAGTAATAGTAGTAGTTGTAGTAGTAATAGTAGTAGTAATAGAAGTAGTAGTAGTAGTAGTTGGAATAGTAGTAGTAGTAGTAGTCGTAGTAGTAGCAGTAGTAGCAGTTTTAGCAGCATTTGTCATAGTCACTATAGTAGCAGCAGTAGTAGTAGTAGCCTTAGTAGTTGTAGCAGCAATAACAACAGTATCCGTAATGGTAGTGGTAGCAGTCATAGCTATAGTAGCAATAATAATATGTAGAGTATTAGTAATGGTTGTAGAAGCAAAAGTTGTAGAAGTAGTAGTTGTTGTTATTGTACAAGCAGTAGTTGTAGTAGCAGTAGTAGTAAAAGCAGTAGCACTTGTAGTAGCAGCAGTAGTTGTTGTTGGAGAAGTAGTTGGTGCAGCAGTCCTAGTAGTGGCAGCATTGACAGTAGCAGTAGTAGCAACAACAATAATAGCAGCAGTTGGAGTAGCAGTAGTAGTAGTAGCAATAATAGTAGTAGTAGTAGTAGAAGAAGTTATTATTATTGTAGAAGTAGTAGTAGCAGCAACAATAATTATAGTAGTAGAATTAGTAATAGTAGTATCAGCAACAACAATAGTGGCAATAGTAGCAGCAGTAGTAGCGGTGGTAGCAGTAGTAGTAGCGGTGGTAGCAGTAGTAGTTGTAACAATAGTGGTAATAGTTAGAAAAAAAGTAATAGGTGTAGTAGTAGTTGCAGCAGCTGCAACAATAATTGTAGTAGTTGTCGTAGAAGAAGTAGTATTAGTAGTCATGGTAATAATAGTAGCAGCATCAACAACAATTGTAGTGGTAGTTGTGATACTAGTAGTAGTAGTAGTAGCATCAGCAGAAGTAACAGTAGTAGTTGTTGTAGTTGATGTAATAGAAGAAGTAGTAGCAGTAGTAGCTGCAGTAATAGTTATAGTAGTAGTTGTTGTTGCTGCAGTAGTAGCAGTAGTAGTGGTAGTAGAAGTAGTAATAGGAGTTGTTGTTTTTTTTATAATAGTAGTACTTGTAGTAGCAGCATAGGTAGTTGTATCTGCGATAGTACTGGTAGCACTAGTAATCGCAATAGCAATATTAGTAGTAGTACTAATCAAAGCAGTAGTAGGAGAAGTAGTAGTGGTAGTGTAGCAGTAATAGTAGTAGAAGTAGTACTAGTAGTACTAGTAGTAGCAGTAGTACCGATAGTAGTAGTACTACTCTGTGAAGCAGTAGAGATAGGGGTAGCAGTTGTAGTATTAGTAGGAGTAGCAGTAGTAGTAGTAACTGAAGTAGTAGCTGTAGTAATAGAAGCAGGAGAAGTATTAGTAGTTGCAGTAGAAGAAATAGTAGTGTAGTAGTAGTAGTACTAGCAAAAGTAGTAGCAGAACAAGTAGTAATAGTACTAGAAGTTGGAGTAGTCATATTAGTAGCAGTGCTTGTAGTAGTAGTAGAATTAGTAGTTGCTATAGTAGTAATAGTAGTAGTAGTGGTAGTGTAGTAATAGTAGTAGTACGAGTAGTAGTAGTAGTAGTAACATGAGTAGTAGAAGTAATAGTAGTAGCAGTAGCAATAGCAATAGTAGTAGTAGCAGTTGTTGCAGAACTAGTAGAAGTAGTTGTAACGGTACCAATAGTAGTAGTAATAGCATCAATTGTTATAGCAATAATAGAAGTAATAGCAGTAGTAGGGGTTGTAATTGTGGTAGTTATTGTAGTAGTAGTAATAGTAGTAGAAGTACTTGTAGCAATAGTAGTTTCAATATTAGTATTAGTAGTAGTAGAAGCGACAATAGTATTAGTAGTAATAGGTGTAGTAGTCATAGTTGTTGTTGTAGCAACAGTAGTAGTAGTAGTAGTAATAGTTGCAGTAATAGTAGTTGTAATAGTAGTAGCAGTAGTAATAGTAGTACTAGTAGCAGCAGCAGCAGAAGCAGCAATAGGGGTAGTAGTACTATTAGCAGTAGTGGAAGTAGTTGTAGTAGTGGGAGTACAAGTAGTAGTAGTAGTAGCATTAGTAGTTGCAGTAGTTGTTGTAATAGGAGTTGGTGCAGGCCTAGGGGTAGTAGTAGGAGTTATGGTAGTAGTAGTAGTAGTAGGAGTAGTGCAAGTAGCAATAGAAATAGTACCTATGATTGTAGTAATAGTAGGAGCAGTAGTACTAGTAGTAGCAGCAGGAGTAGTAGTTGTTGCTGTAGAAGTAGGAGTAGTAGCGGTAGCAGTAGCTGTAGTAGAAGTAGTAGTAGTAGTAGTGACACTAGTAGCAGAAGTAGTAGTAGTAGTAGAACTAGCTGTAATAGTAGTTGTAGTAGTAGTAGTACAAATAGTAGTAGTAGTAATTGTATTAATTGGAGCAGGTGTAGGAGTAGGGGTGGTAGTAGGAGCCGTACTAGCAGTAATAGTAGTCGTAGGAGTAGTAGTTGTAGTAGGAGGTGGAGTAGTGGCAGTAGCAGTTGGAATAGCTGTAGAAGTAATAGCAATAGTAGTGGTGGCAGTAGTGGTAGTAGTAGTAGTAGTGCTAGTAGTAATAGTAGTAATCACAATAGTTAGAGTAGTGGTTGTATTAGTAGCAGTAGTAATAGGAGTAGGTGTAGGAGTAGGGGTTGGAGTAGCAATAGATGTAGCAGTAGTAGTTGTTGTAATATCAGTTGAAGTAGTAGCTGTAGTGGCAGTGCTAGAAGTGTTTGTAGCAGTAGTAGTGGTACTAGCAATAGTAATTGCAATAGTAGGTAGAGTTGCTATAGTAGTAGTAGTAGTAGTAGTAGTAGCAATAGAAGCAGTAGCAGCAACAGTAGTAGTAATAATAGTACTAGTAGTAGTAGTTGTTGTTGTTGTTGTAGTAGTAGTAATATTATTATTTGTAGTGATAGGTGTAGTAGTAGAAGTACTTGTAGTAGCTAGAGTAATAGCACTAGTAGTAGTAGTACTAATGATAGTAGTAGCAGAAAAAGTTATTGTTGTAGTAGGAGTTGTAGTAGTTGTACTAGAACTAGTAATAGTAGTAGAAGTAAAAGAAGAAGAAGAAGAAGAAGTAGTAGTAGTAGTAGTAGTATGAGTAGTCGTTGTAGATGTAATAGTAGTTGTAGTTGTAGTAGTAGTAGTAGAAGTAGTCGTTGCAAGAGTTGCTACCATAGCAGCAGCAGCAGCAGTAGTTGTTGTAGTTGTAATAGTAGTAGAAGTAATAGCAGTACTATTAGTTGTAACAACAGCAGCAGTAGTAGTGCATGTAGCAACAGTAGTAGTAGTAGTAGAAGTAGCAGTAGTAGATGTAAAAGTAGTAGTTTTAGGAGACATAATTGTAGTAGAATTAGTATTGGTAGTCGTAGTAGCAACAGTAGAAGTAGTAGTAGTAATAATAGTAATGGTAGTAGCCGCAACAGTAGTAGTAGAGATAGTAGTAGGACTAGTAGAAGCAGTATTAGTAGTAGCAATAGTAGCATTTGTTGTTATTGTTGCAAAAGGAGTAGTAGAAGTAGTAGCAAGAGCTATCGAAGCAGCATCAGCGGCAACCGCAGTAGTAGTAGTAGTAGTAGTTATTATTGTTGTTGTTGTTGTTGTTATAGTACTAGTAGTATTAGCAGTAGTAGTAGCAGTAGCTGCAGTGGTAGTAGTGTTGTAGCAGTAGCAGCAGCAGTAGTACTATTAGTTGTAGCAGTTGTAGAAGTAGTAGTTGTAGTAGTAGTCATTTTAGTAGTGATCATAGTAGCAACTCGAGTAGTAGCAGTAGTGGTAGTACTTGTAGCAGTAGCAGTAGTAGTTGTTGTTGTTGTTGTAGCTATTCTAGTAGTAGAAGTAGTAGCAATAGTAGTAGGAGTAGTAGTAATTGTTGTAGTGGGAGTTGTAGCAGTAGTAGAAGAAGTTGTTGTTGTCGTTGGGGTTATTGTAGAAGTAGTAATAGCACCAGGGATTGTACTAGTATTAATTGCATTAGTAGCAATAGAAGCAGTAGTATTAGTAGTAGTAGAAGTATTATTAGTAGTAGTAATAGTAGTAGTAGTAGGTGAAGTAGTAATAGTAGTAGTAGTATTAGCAATGGTAGTAGCAGTAGCTGCAGTAGTAGTAGTGTAGTAGTAGTAGTCGTAGTAGTAGTGTTAGCAGAAGTAGCAGCAATAGTAGTAGAAGTATAGTGTACTAGTAGTATTAAAAGTAGCAGCATATTTGCAGCAGAAGCATATTAGTAGTAGTAGCAGTAGTAGCTATAGTAGCAACGGTAGCAACAACAGTAGTAGTAGTACAAATAAAAGTAGTAGTAGTAGTAGCTGTTGAAGCAGTAGTAATCGTTGAAGTGGTGATGGTTGTGGTGGAATTAGGAGTAGGAGGAGGAGGAGGAGTAGTAGTAGTAGTAGCAGTAGCAGTAGACGGAGTAGCAGTAGCCGTAGTCATAGTAGTAGCAGTAATAGGAGTAGAAGCATAGTAGTCCTAGTAGTAGGAGTTGGAGTAGTAGTAGTTGTCGATGTAGC
This sequence comes from Trichopus zeylanicus subsp. travancoricus, assembly GCA_005019695.1. Taxonomy (NCBI): domain Eukaryota; kingdom Viridiplantae; phylum Streptophyta; class Magnoliopsida; order Dioscoreales; family Dioscoreaceae; genus Trichopus; species Trichopus zeylanicus. The sequence goes on along the minus strand of RXID01022301.1, from coordinate 122,633 downwards.
AGAAGTAGTAATATGAGTAGCAGCTATAGCAAGAGTAGCAATAGTAGTAATAATAGTAGTAGTTTTTGTTGTTGGAGTAGTGCCAGTAGTAGCAGCAGCGGTAGTCGTAGTAGTAGTCATAGTGGCAGTAGTTGTAGTAGAGGTGGTAGTAGAAGTAGTAGAATTAATACTAGCAATAATTGTAGTATTATTAGCAGTAGTAGCGGTGGTGGTTGTAGGAGTAGGAGTAGTAGTAGTAGTAGTATTAGTAGTAGTAGTATTACTAGTTGTTGCAGTAGTAGCAGTAGTATTAGTAGTAGTAGTAATACTGATAGTACTTGTAGTCGTAGAAGTTGCAGTGGTTGTAGTAGCAGTATTTGTTGTCGTGGCGGTGTATTAGTAGCAGTAGTTATTATTGTAGTGGTAGCTGTAGTAGTAGTGAAGTTGTAGTAGATGTAGTTGTAGTTGTAGAAGAAGTAGTAGTAGAAGTAGTAGTAGTAGTAGTAATAATAGTAGTGGTAGTTATAGTAGTATTTATAGTAGTAGTAGTAGTAGCAGCAACAACAGTTGTTGTTGTTGTAGCTTTCGCAGAAGTAGCAACAATGGTAGTAATTGTAGTAGTAGTATTAGTTGTAGTAGTAGTAGTAGGAATAGTAGTGATAGTACTAGTATTTTAGTAGTCATAGGAGTGGTAGTAGTATAAGTAATAGTGGTAGTCGTGGAAGCAGCAGCAGCAGCAGTAGTAGTAATTATCGTATTAGTAGTAATCGTAGGAGTAGTAGTAGTAGGAGTTGGTGTAGAAGTAGTAGTATTCGTAGAAGTAGTAGTAGCGGTACTGTAGTAGTAGTAGCAGCACGAGTAAGAGTTGAAGTAGGTGTTGGTGCAGGAGTAGTAGTAGTAGTTTGTGTAATATTAGCAGTACTAATATTATTAGTAGTAGTAGAAGTAGAGGTCGCTATAGCTATAGTAGAAGTAGTAGCAATATTTGTTGTAGTAGAAGTAGTAGTAGTAGTAGTCATAGTTGTAGAAGTATTAGTTGTAGTAGTAGTAATAGCAGTAGGAGTTGGAGTAGTTGTAGAAGTAGTGGTTTTATGAGTAGTAGGAGTAGGAGTAATAGCAGCAGTAGTAGTAGTAATAGTAGTAGGGGCAGAAGTAGTATTTTTTGTTGTAGTTGTAGTGGTAGAAGTAGCAGCAAAAGTAGCAGCGGCAATAGCAGCAGTAGTTATAGTAGTAGATATAGTAGTATTAGTAGTAGTGGTAGTAGTAGCAGCATTACTACTGCTAGTAGTAGTATTAGTAACAATGGTATTAGAAGTAGTAATAGCATTTGTGGTAGTAGCAGTTGTACTAGTAATAGAAGCAGTAGTAATAATAGTAGCAATAATTGTCACAGTAGCAGTTGTCGCAACAGTAGTAATATTAATAATAGGAGCAGTATTAGTTGTAGCAGTAGTAGGAGTTGTAGTAGGAATAGGGATAGGTGTTGGAGTAGTAGTTGGAGTACAAGTAGTAGTAGCAGTAGTAGTAGGAGTAGTAGTTGTTGTTGTAGTTGTAGAAGTTGGCATAGCAATAGCAGCAATAGCAGTAGTAGCAGTTAGAGGAGTATTCATAATAGTAGTAGGAGTATTAGTAACAGTAGTAGTGGTAGTTGCAGTCGGAGTAGTAGTAGTAGTAGTCCTAGTGGTAATGGTTGTGGCAGTAGAAGCAGAAGTTGTAGTAGTAGCAATAGGAGTAGTAGTACTAGTAGGAGTAGTAGTAGTAGGAAAGTAGCAATAGTAGTAGTAGTACCAACAATTGCAGTAGTAGTAGTAGTAGCAATAGGAGTAGTAGAAGTAGTACCAATAGGTGCAGTAGCAGTAGCAGCAGTAGTTGTGGTAGTAGTTGTAGTAGTAGTACTAGTAGTCATATTAGTAGTAGTGGAATAAGGAACGGGAGTAGTAGTCATAGTAGTAGCAGTGGTAGTAGTAGTAGTTGTGGAAGTAATAGTAGTAGCAGAAGGAGTTGTAGTAGAAGAAGTACTAGTAGTATTAGTACTATTAGTAGTAGTAGTAGTACTAGTACTAGTAGTGGTAGTAGTTGTAGTAGTAGTTGTAGTTATTGTTGTTGTTGTTGTTGTAGCTATAGTAGTAGTACTAGTTGTTGTTGTTCTAGCAATTGTAGTAGTAGCAGTAGTATTTGTAGTGGCAGTAGTTGTAGGAGTAGTAGTTGTTGTTGTTGTAGTAGTAGTAGTAGTAGTGGTAATAGTAAAAGTAGTAGCAGCCACAGCAACAGTAGTAGTAGTAGTAGTAGCACTTGTAGTAGTAGTAGTAGGAGTAGTAATAGTAGTAGGAGTTGTAGTAGTTGACGTGGTAATAGTAGCAGTAGTAGTAGTAGTAGTAGTGACAATAGTGGTAGCAGTAGTTTTAGTAGTAGTAGTAGTAGTAGTAGTAGTAGTAGTAGTAGTAGTACTAGTAGTAGTAGTAGTAGTAGTAGTAGTAGTAGTAATAGTAGTAGTAGTAGTAGCAGTAGCCATGGTAGTAGGGTAGCAGTAGTAGTAATTGCAGTAGTAGAAGTTGTCGTGGTAGTAGTAGTAGTAGGAGTGAAAGTAGTTGTAGCTGTAATAGTAGTAGGAATGGTAGTAGCAGCAGTAGTAGTTGTTGTTGTTGTTGTCGTAGTAGTAGTCATAGTAGTATTTGGAGTACCAGTAGCAGTAGCTGCAGTAGTAGTTGTAATAGCAGGAGTAGTAGGAGGAGGAGGTGGAGGACCAATAGGAGTTGGAGTAGGAGGAGAAGTAGTAGTTTTAGTAGTTCAACGGAGTACTAGTAGTAAAAGTTGGATTAAAAGTAGCAGTAGGAGTTGGAATATGTGTAGTTGTACTAGCAGAAGATATAGTTGAAGTAGTAGTGGAAATAGGTGAAGTTGTAGTAGTAGCAGAAGTCGGAGTAGGAGTCAAAGTAGTAGAAGCGGTAGTAGTAGTAGTTGTAGTTGTTGTAATAGAAGTAGTAGCTGTAGTAGTTGTAGAAGAACAATAAGAATAGAATTAGCAGTAGCAACAATAGTAGTAGTAGTAGTAACAGTAGTAAACATAGTTGTTGTAGTAGTAGTAGGGGTCAGAGTAGTAGTAGAAGGAGGAGGAGGAGGAGTAGGAGTAGAAGATGTCATAGCAGCAATAATAGTAGTAGTTATTGTTGCAATAGTAATATTGTTTGTAATTATATTAGTAATAGTAGCAATAGTAGTAGTTATAGCAAAAGTAGTAGCTGTAGTAATAGTATTAGTCGTAGTTATACAAGAAATAGTATTGACAGTTGTAGAAGTACCAACAGTAGTGGTAGCAAAAATAATAGTAGTAGTTGTTATAGTAGTCATAGTAGTAGGAGTAGGATTTCGAGTAGTAGTAGTAGGAGTTGTAGTACTTGTAGGGCTAGGATTAGCAGCACCAGCAGCAGTAGTAGCAGTAGTAGTTGTAGTGGGCATAGGAGCAGTTGTAGCAATAGTGGTAGAAGTAGTAATCGTAGTAGTAGTAGTAATTGTAGTAGCTGTAGTTGTAGAAGTGGTAGTCATAGTAGGAGTAGCAGCAACAGCAGTAGCAACAGCAGCAGCAGCAGCAGCAGCAGTAGTAGTTGTTGTTGTTGTTGTAGTAGCAGCAGCAGTAGTAGTAGTGTTAATAGTAGTAGTAGTAGCAGTTGTTGTAGAAGTAGTGGTGGTAGTAGTAGTAGTAGTAGACGTAGTGGTAGTAGCAGTAGTAGCAATAGTAGCAATAGCAGTATTACTAGTAGCAGTTGCAGTAGTAGTAGTAATAACAATTGCAGTTGTAGCAGTAGTACTACTTAGTAGTAGTAAAAGTAGAAGTAGGAGTAGTTTGTAGTGGCAGTACAAGTACTAGAAAAAGTACTAGTAGTAGTCGTAATAGTAGAGGTGGTAGTAGTAGTACTAGCAGTAGCAGTAGTAGAAGAAGTAGTAGTAGCAGCAGTTATAGTAGTAGCCGTAGTAGTCATAGTAGTAGTAGAAGTAGCAGCAGTAGTAGTAGTTGTTGTAATAGCAGTAGCTGAAGCAGTAGTCACAGTAGTTGTAGTTGTAGTAGTAGTATAAGTTGTAGCAGTATTGTAGTAGTCATGGTAGAACCCATAATAATAGTCGTAGTAGCAGCAACAACAACAACAACTTCAGCAGCAATAGTAGTAGTAGTAGCAGTATTAGTAGCAATAGTAGTAGTAATGAAAGTAGAAGCAGAAGTTGTAGCAGCAGCAGCAGCAGCAGTAGTAGTAGCAGAGGAAGTAGTAGTAGCAGTAGTAGTAGCAATACTAGTTAGAGCAGCAGTAGTAGTAGTAATAGTAGTAGTAGTAGTAGTAGTAGTAGTAGTAGTAGTAGTAGCAGCAACAACAACAACAACAGCAGCAGCAGTAGTAGTTGTAGTGTTAATAGTAGCAGAAGCAGTGGTAGTAGCAGTAGTAGCAATAGTAGCAGTAGCAGTATTAGTAGTAGTACTTGCAGTAGTAGTAATAACAATGGCAGTAGTAGCGATAGTACTTGTAGTATTAGTAATAGTAGTCAAAGTAGAAGTAGGAATAGTTTATAATGGCTGTACAAGTAGTATAAAAAGTACTACTAGTAGTAGTAATAGTAGAAGTGGTAGCAGTAGTACTAGCAGTAGCGGTAGGAGAAGCAGTAGTAGTAGCAGTCGTAATAGTAGCCATAGTAGTCGTAGTAGTAGTAGCTGAAGCAATAGTCACAGTAGTTGTAGTTATAGTAGTAGCTGAAGCAGTAGTCACAGTAGTTGTAGTTGAAGTAGTAGTATAAGTTGTAGCAGTAGTGCTGGTAGTAGTCATAGCAGAACCCATAGTAATAGTCATAGTAGCAGCAGCAGCAACAACAGCTTCAGCAGCAATAGTAGCAGTAGTAGCTGTAGTAGTAGCAGAGGAAGTAGTAGTAGCAGTAGTAGTAACAATAGTAGTAGGAGCAGAAGTAGTAGTAGTAATAGTAGTAGTAGTAGTAGTAGCTACAATAGTTGCAGCTGTAGCAGTACGAGTAATAGTAGTAGTAGTAGTGGAAGTAGTAGTACTTGTAGTAGTATTAGTAGCCGCAATAGTAGTAGTCATAGTAGTAGTAGTAACAGTGCAAGTAGTAGTTGTAGTAGGACTAGTAGCAGTAATAGTAGTAGTAGTAGTAGTTTTAGTAGTAGAAGTAGCAGTCGTAGCAATAGTAGTAGTAATAGTTATTATAGTTGTAGTTGTAGTAGTTGTAGTATTAGTAGGAAAAGTATAGTTAGTGATAGTCATAGTAGTAATAGTAGCAGGAGCAGTAGTAGTAAAAGTTGTAGTAGCCATTATGGTTGTATTAGTAGTAGCAGTAGTAGTAGAAGGAGTAGCAGTCATAGTAGTAGTAGCAGCAGTAGCAGTAGTGGTAGCAATAGTAGTAGTGGTTATAGTTCTAGTAGTAACAGTTGTAGCTGTAGTATTAGGAGAATGAGTTGGAGTAGCAGTAGTAGCAGCAACAAAAGTAGTATAGGTAATTCTAGCTGTAGTAGTTATTCTAGCAGTCGTAGCAATAGTAGTAATAGTAATAGCTGGTGTAGCAATAGTAGATGTTCTAGCAGTGTAGCAGTAGGAGAAGCTGCAGCAGTAGCAAGAGTAGTAGTAGTAGGAGTAAGAGTAGGAGTAAGAGTAGTAGTAGTTGGTGTAGTAGTAGTTGCAGTATTAGCAGTAGGAGTTGGATTAGAAGTAGCAGTGGGAGTTTGCATAAGTGTAGTGGTAGTAGTAGGTGGAGGAGTAGTAGTAGTAGAAGTAGGAGTAGTAGTTGTAGTTATAGAAGTGTTAGCAGTAGTAGTTGTAGTAGCAGCTGTAGTAGTAGTGGCAACAACAACAACAAAAGTAGCAATAGCAGCAATAGTTGTAGTAGTAGCAACCGTAATAATAGTAGTAATAGTAGTAGTAGTAGTAGTACAACTAGGAGTTAGAGTAGTAGTAGCAGTAGTAGGAGTCAGAGTAGTAGTAGTAGCAACAGGATCAAGAGTAGGAGTAGAAGTAGTCGTAGTAGCAACATTAGTACTAGTAGTAGTAGTAGCAGTAGTGGTAGTAGCAAAATTATTAGCAGTAGTAATAGTAGTGGTAGTAATTATACAATGAAAAGTAGTAACAATTGTAGTAGGAGTTGTACTAACAGTAGTAGTAGGAGTTTGAGTAGGAGTAGTTGTAGGAGCTATAGTTGTAGTAGTGCTAGGAGTGGTAGTAGTAGTAGGCCGAATATGTGCATGAGTGGTACTTGGCATAGAAGTTAGAGTAGTAGTGGTAGCAGTAGCAGTAGTCATAGTAGGCATAGTAGCAGTTGTAGTAATAGTGGTAGTAATAGTAACAGTAGCAGTAGTAGTAGTAATAGTAGTAGTCATAGTAATACTAGTAGTAACAGTAGTTGTAACAGTCATAGTAATTATGTAAGTAAAGGTAGTAGCAGTTGTAGAAGTGCCAGAAGTAGTTGTAGCAGAAATAGTAAAAGTAGTTGTTGTAGTAGTCATGCAGTAGTAGTAGGAGTTCAAGTAGCAATAGTAGTTGGAGTAGTAGTAGTATGAATATGAGTATGAGTGGTACTAGGAGTAGTAGTGGTAGTAGTAGTAGTAGTAGTTGTTGTTGTTGTTGTTGTTGTAGTAGTAGCAGTAGCTGTTGTAGTAATATTGGTATTAGTAGTAGTAATAGTATTAATAGAGGTAATCGTGGTGGTAGCAATTGTAGTAGTAGTAGTAGTAATAATAGTGGTAGTAGTAGTAATAGTAGTAGTTGTAGTAGTAATAATAATAGTAGTAGTAATAGTAGTAGTAGCAGTAGTTGTTGTAGTAGCATAAGTTGTAGTAGTAGTACTAGTACCTGTAGTATTAATAGTAGAAGTACTGTTAGCAATTGTCATTGTAGTAGTCATAGTGGTGGTCTTAATAGTAGCAGTTGTCACAGTAGTAGTTGTTGCAGTAGTAGTCGAACTAGTGGTAGTAGCAATAGTAGCAGTGGTAGCAGTAGTCGCAGTAGTAGTAGTAGTTGCAGTAGTAGCCATAATAATAGTGGCAGTAGTCGCTGTAGTCATAGTAGTGGTAGTAGCAACAGTAGTAGTAGTGGTAGTAGTAGCACCAATAACTATAGCAATAGTGGTAGTAGTAGTAAATGTAGTAGAAATAGTACTAGTAGTAGTAGTATTAGTAGTAGTGGTAGCAGTAGTAGCAGCAGTAGCAGTAGGAGCAATAGTAGTAGTAGTAGTGGAAGCAGCAGTAGTAGTGGCAGTAGCAAAAGTAGCAGTAGTAGCAGTAGTAGTCTTAGCTGTAGTAGTAATCGTTGTAGTAGCAGTAGCAGTAGTTGCCATAGTTGTGGTAATAGCAGTAGCTATAGCAGTAGTCGCAGTAGTAGTAGTATTAGCAGCCCTCATAGTAGTAGAAGTGGTAGCGAGTGTAGTACTTTTAGGTTAAGTAGTAGTAGTTGTAGTAGTAGTTGTTGTTGTTGTTGTTGTAGTAGTAGTAGCAGTAGTAGTATTAGTAGTGGTAGTAGTAGTAGCAGTAGAGGTAGGAGTAGTAGTAGTAGTTGTTGTAGTGGTTAGCAGTCGAAGGAGTGGTAGAAGGCACTGTAGTAGGAGTAGTAGTAGTCGCAGTGCTAGTAGTAGTTGTAGTAGTCTTAGTGGTAGTAATAGCAGGAGTAGTAGTAGAGTAGTAGTAGTAGTAGTAGTAGTAGTAGTAGTAGTAGTAGTAGCAGTAGTAGTAGTAGGAGTAGGAGTAGCAGTAGTAATAGAAGTTGTAGTAGTTATAGAAGTAGTAGTAGTCATATCAGTAGTGCCAATATAAGTAGTAGAAGTAGTAGTTGGAGGTGTAATAGTGGTAGTAGTAATACTACTAATAGTAGAAGTAGTAACAGTAATATAAGGAGTAGTAATAGTAGTAGTAATAGTAGAAGTACTAACAGTTGTAGCTGTAGAAGGATTAGTAGGCATAGTAAGAGTAACAGTAGCAATAGTAGTGGTCGTAAGAGTAAAAGTAGTTGGAGTAGTAACAGTAGCAGTTGTCGTAGAAGTAGAAGTAGAAGCAATAGTAGTACTTTTATGCTAAGTAGTAGTAATTGTACAAGTAGCTCTAGCAGGAGGAGGAGGAGGAGTAGTAGTAGTAGTAGCAGATGTAGTGGTTAGCAGTCGAAGTAGTGGTAGAAGTCGTAGAAGTAGGAGTAGTAGTAGTTGTAGTAGTCGTAGTAGTAGTAGTAGCAGTAGTAATCATAGCAGTAATAGTAATAGTTGTTGTAGTTGTAGTAGTATTAGTAGTAGCATTAGTAATAGCTGTAGTATTAGGAGTGGTAGTCGTAGTGATAGTAGTAGTAGTAGTAGTAGTAGTAGTAGTAGCAGCAGTAGCAATAGTAGTTGGTGTGTTTGGAGTAGTAGTATTAGTATGAGTAATAGTAGGAGTAATTGTAGTAGTCGGGGAAGCAGTGGCAGTAGTTTCAGTCATTATAGTAGTTGTAGTAGTGTTGTAGTACTAGTAGTTGTTGTTGTTGTAGTAGGTGTAGTAGTAGTAGCAGAAGGTGTAGGAGTAGTGGTAGTAGTAGGAGTGGTAGTAGGAATTGGTGTGAGAATAGGAGTAATAGTAGGAGTAGTCATTGGAGTAGTAGTAGCGGTAGTAGTAGTAGTGTAAGTATTAGTAGTAGTAATACCAATAGTAGTAGGAGTAGTAGTAGTAGCAATTGTAGTAGTAGTCGAAGTAGTAGTAGTGGTATTGGTTGTAGTAGAAGTAGTTGCAGTAGCAGTTGTAGTAGTAGTTGTAGTAGTAGTAGTAGTAGTAGTTTGTGTAGGTGGAGTAGTAGTAGTAGGAGTGGTTGAAGCATAAGGAGTTGGAGTAGGAGTAGTAGTAGAAGTAGATGGAGTGGGAGTTTTAGCATTAGTAGTAGTAGTAGTTATTGTAGTAGCGTTAGTATTAGTAGTAGTAGGAGTAGTTGTAGTAGTAGTAGCAATTACACTAGTTATAGAAGTTGTAGTTCTAGTAGTAGTAATAGTAGTAGTAGTAGTAATTGTAGTAGTACTTGTTGTTGTTTTTGTAGTAGTAGTGGTAGTAGTAGTAGCAGTAGAAGTTGTAAGAGTTAGATTAGGAGCAGTAGAAGTTGTAAGAGTTAGATTAGGAGCAGTAGCAGGTGTAATAGCAGTTGGGGTAGGGGTAGTGGTAGCAGTAGGAGTAGTAGTAGCAGTTGGAGTTAGATTAGGAGTAGTAGTCGCAGTAGTCATAGGAGTAGTAGGAGTCAGAGTAGGGATAGTAGTACTAATAGTAGTAGTAGTTTAGTAGTAGTTGAAATAATAGTAGCACTAGTACATGACCGAGTAGTAGCAATAGTAATATTAGTTGTAGTAGCAGTAGTAGTAGTTGCGTAGTAGTAGTATCAACAATAATACTAGTGGTAGTTGTTGTAGTAGTAGCAGTAGTAGCAGTAGTAATAGTAGTAGTAGTAGTAGTAGTAGTAGTCGTAGTAGTAGTAATAGTAGCAGGTGCAACAACATCAAAAGTAGTAGTTGTAGTAGTCGTGGTAGTAGTAGTAGTAGTCGTGGTAGTAATAGTAGTAGTTGTAGCAATAGTTGTAATAGTTTTAGGTGTAGTTGTAGCAGTAGAAGTTGGAGCAGTAGTAGTTGTAAAAGTTGTAGTAGTAGTAGTACTAGAAGGAATAGTAGTAGTACTAGAAGGAATAGTAGTAGTAGCAGTAGCTGTTGTCATAGCTATAGGAGTAGTAGTGGTAGTAATGGTAGAAGTGGTAGAAGTAGTAGTAGGACTAGTAGTAGTACAAATAGTAGTAGTAGAAGTAGTAGTAGTCATAGTAGTAGTCGAAATAGCAGCAGTAGTTGCAATAGAAGTAGTAGCAGTAGGTGTAACAGTAGAAATAGTGGCTGTCAGAGTAATATTAGCGGCATGTGTAGCAGTAGTAGTACTTGTTGTTGTTGTTGTTGTTGTTGTTTTTGTAGTAGTAGTGGTAGTGGTGGTAGTAGTAGTATTAGGAGTTGGAGTAGGAGTAGTAGCAGACATAGTAGTAGTTTGAGTAGGGGTAGTTGTGGTAGTTGGAGTAGTAGTAGCAGTGGGGGTTGGATTAAGAGTAGTATTGGCTGTAGTGGTACGAGTAGTAGGAGTTATAGTAGTAGCAATAGTTGGAGTCAGAGTAGGGATACTACTAGTAGTGGTAGTAAGAGTTGTAGTGGTATAGTAGTAGTAGCAACAATAGTAGCAGTAGTACAGGTCATAGTAGTAGCAGTAGTAATAGTAGTTGTAGTAGCTATAGCAGTAGTTGTGTAGTAGTAGTATCAACAATAGTAGCATTGGTTGTTGTTGTAGTAGTTGTTGTAGTAGCAACAGTACTAGTAGTAGTAGTAGTAGCAAGACCAGCAGCATCAAAAGCAGTACTAGCGGTAGCTGTAATAGTCTTAGTAGTAGTTGTAGTAGTAGTAGTAGTTGGAGTAGTTGTAGTAGTAGAAGTCAGAGCAGGAGTAGTTGTAAGAGTTGTTGTAGTAGTTGTAGTACTAGATGGAATAGTAGTAGTAGTAGTAGTAGTAGGAGTAGGAGTAGTAGCAATGGTTGTTGTCATAGCTGTAGGAGCAGTAGTCATAATAATGGTAGAATTTGTAGTAGTAGTAGTAGTAGTAGTAGGACTCGATATAGCAAAAATAGTAGTAGTAGTACTGGTAGTAGCAACAGTTGTAGCAGCTGTAGTTATAGCAGTAGCAAAAGTAGCTATAGGAATAGCATTAGTGGCAGCTGTAGCAACAGTTATAGTAGCTGGAGTAGTAGTAGTCGTATTAGTAGTTGTAGCTTTCGTAGTAGATTTAGTAGTATTAGCAGTTGCAGTAGTAGCAACAGAAGCAGTAGTAGCAGTAGCAATAGTAGTTGTTGTAGTTGAAGTAGTTCTAGTAGTAGCAGCCATCATAGTAGTAGTTACTGTAGCATTAGCAGTAGTAGTACTGATCATCATAATTGCAGTAGCGGTAGCAGTTGTAGAAGCAATAGTTGTAGTCGTAGCTATAGTAAGTGGCAGTAATGGTAGAAATAGTGGTAGCAGTAGCCATATTAGTAGTAGTAAGAGTAGACAGGAGGAGGAGGAGTAGCAGTAGTAGTGGCAGTTGTAGTTGTAGTAGTAGAAGCAGTAGTTGTAGCAGTAAATGTAGAAGTTGTACTAGTAGTAGTAGTAGTATGACTAGTAGTAGCTTTAGCAGTATTTGTTGGTGTAGAAGTAGTAGTAGTAGTAGTAGCATCAGTAGTAGTAGCAACTGTCGTAGAAATACCAGTAGTAGTAGTCGTAGCTGCAGTAGTAGTTGTAGTAGTAGCAATTATAGCAGTAGGAGTAGCATTAGCAGCAATAGTCACAGTAATAGTCATGGCATTGGTAGTAGTAGTATTAGTAAATGTAGCAGTAGTAAAGGTTGTTGCAGTAGTTGCAGTAGTAGTAGTAGTAGCAGTAGTAGTAGTAGCAATTGTAGTAGCAGTAGTTGTAGTCGTAGTAGTAGCAGAAACCACAGTAGTAGTAGTTGTTGTTGTATTAGCAGCAGCAGTAGTAGTACTATCAATAGTAGTAATAGTTGTAGTGGTAGCAGTTGTGGTAGTAATAGTAGTAGTAGTAGTAGTAGTAGTAGTAGTAGTTGTTGTTGTTGTTGTTGTTGTTGTTGTTGTTGTAGTAGCAGTAGTAGTAGTAGCATTAGTAGTAGTACTGGTAGCAGAAGTAGTGGTAGTACTAGTAGTAGTTGTAGAAACAGTGGTAGAAGTAGTCGTTGTAGTAGCAGTAGTAGTAGGAGGAGTGTTAGGAGTCGTAAGAGTAGTAGTAGCAGCAGTAGAAGCAATAGTAGTAGTTGTAGTAGTAGTAGCGATAGGAAAAATAGTAGAAGTATTAGTTTGGAGTTGTACTAGTAGTAGTGATATTAGTAGTAGCTTGAAGTTGTAGTCTTATTTGCAGGAGTAGTAGTTGTAGTATTAGTAGTAGTGGTAGTAGGAGTAGCAGCAGAAGCAAGAGCGCTATTAGTAGTAGTATAATTAGTACTAGTAGTAGTACTAGCACTAGTTGCGATAGCAGTATTTATAGCAGTAGTAGGAGCGAAAGTTGTGGCGGTGGTAGTAGAAATTGTAGTAGTAGTAGTGGTAGGAGTAGTTGTATGAATAGGTGCAGGAGATGGAGTAGTAGTAGGAGTAGTAGTTGTTGTAGTTGGAGTAGTTGTTGTAGTTGGAGTATTCGTTGTGTGGTAGTAGTATCAATAATAGTAGCCGTAGTTGTAGTTGTAGTAATAGCAGTAGCAATAGTCCTTATAGTAGTACTAGGAGTAGTAGTCATAGTAGTATGAGCAACAGTATCAAATGTAGTAATAGTTGTTATTGTAGTATTAATAGTAGTAGTTGTTGCAGCAGTAGAAGTAGTAGTAGTTATAGTAGCAGTAGGACTTTTAGTAGGAGTAGAAGTTGGAGCAAGAGTAGTAGTAATAGTTGTAGAAGTAGTAGTAGTACTAGAAGGAATAGAAGTAGTAGCAGCTGTAGCAGTAGTAGTACTAGTAGTAGCTGTAGAAGTAGTTGTAAAAGTTGTAGTAGTAGTGGGAGAAGTAGTAGTAGTTTTTATTATAGGAGAAGTAGTAGTACTAGTAGTAGTAGTTGTTGTTGTAGTAGTAGTCTTAGTAGTAATAGGCATAGTTATTGTAGTAATAGTAGTAGTAGCAATAATAGTAATAGTAGTAGCAGCAACAATAATAGTAATAGTAGTACCAGTAGCAGTAGTAGTAGTAGTAGCTATTGTAGCAGAAGTAGTAGTTTTAGCAGTAGCAGTAGTATTTGTAGTTCTCATATTAGCAATAGTTGTTGTAGTAGTAGTAGTAGTAGTAGTAGTAGCAGTAGCAGCAAAGTAGTAGTAATATTAGTAGTAGTAGTAATAGTAGTAGAAGTAGTTGTAGCAGCAGCAACATTAGTAGTAGTTGTAGTAGTAGCTGTAGTAGTAGTAGTAGTAGTAGCCGCATTAGTTGTAGTAGGGGTTGGATTAAGAGCTATAGTTGGAGTAGGGCTGGTTGGAGTATTGGTAGTGGGAGTACTAGTTGTGCTAGTAATTGTGGTAGTAGCAGTAGTAGTTGAAGTAGTAGTAGTAGTAGTAGTAGTAGTAGTAGTAGTAGTAGTAGTAGTAGTAGTAGTAGTAGTAGTAGTGTTAGTATTGGCAATAGCAGTAGTATGAGTGGTAGTCGTAGCAATTGTACTATTAGTAGAAGTAGTAGTAGTAGTAGTAGTAGTAGTAGTTGTGGTAGTAGTAGTAGTAGTAGTACTATTGGTAGTACCATTAGTACTTCTAGCAGTTGTAGCAGAAGGAGTTGGAGTTGGGGTAGTAGCAAAGTAGTAGGAGTAATAGTAGGAACATTAGTACTAGTAGTAGTAGTATTTGTTGAAGTAGTAGTTGTAGTAGTAGTAGTTGTTGTTGTTGTTGTTGTTGTTATTATTGTGGTAGTAGTAGTTGGAGTAGGGGTTGTAGTGGCAGTGGGAGTATTGGTAGTAGTAGGAGTTGGAGTAATAATATTAGTTGCAGTGGTAGTAGTAGTAGGAGCACAACTAGTAGTAGTAGTAGTAGTAGTAGCAGCAGCTGCAGCTGTACCAGTAGTAACAGTAGTTGTAGTGGTAGTTGTCGTAGTAAAAGTAGTAGTAGTAGTTGCAGGTGTGTTTGGAATAGTAATATTAGGAGTAGTAGTAGCAGCAGCAGTAGTAGAGGTCATAGTAGTAGTTGTTGTGTCTGTAGTAGTCGTGGTAATAGTAGTTGTAGCAGTAGTCGTAATCGTAGGAATGTAGTAGTAGTAGTAGTAGTGGGAGTAGTAGTAGGTGAAGTTGTAGGAGTGATAGGAGTAGTAGCAGTAGGCGGAGCAGTAATAGTTGATGTTGTAGGAGTATTAGGTGTTGTAGTAGGAGTAGGGGTAGTAGGAGCAGGAGGAGGAGTAGTAGTAGTAGTAGTTGTTGTTGTTGTGGTAGAAGTAGTAGTAGTAGCAGGAGTAGTAGGAGTAATAGTAGGAATAGCAGTTGGAGTAGCATTAGTAGTAGGACTTGGAGTAATAGTAGTAGTAATAGGAGTACTATTAGTAGCAATAGTTGGAGTAGTAGTAGTAGTAGTTGTAGTGGAAGTACTAGGAAATGTAGTAGTAGTAGAACTAGAAGTAGCAGTTGTAGATGTAGCCGTCGCAGCAGCAGTAGTAGTACATGTTGTATTTATAGGTGTAGTAGCAGGAGTCAAAGTTGGAGTTGGATTATAATAGGAGTTGTAGCAGTTGTAGTACTACTAGTTGGAGTAGTAGTAGTTGTTGTTGTAGGCGTTGGAGTAATAGTAGTAGTTGTTGTAGTGGAAGCTGTAGTAGCAATAACTGCATTAGTAATAGTAACAGTAGTAGTAGTTGTTGCAGTAGTAGGAGTAGTATTAGTCGAAGTTGTAGTTTGAGTATTAATAGGAGTTATAGGTGTTGGAGTAGTGGTAGCAATAATATTTGTAAGTGTAGCAATAGTTGTAGTAGTAGTTGTAATAGTATTAGTAGCAACAGCGGCAGTAGTTGTGGCGGTAGTAGTAGGTGTACAGTTGCAGTACTAGTAGTAGCTGTTGTAGTAGGAATAGCAGTAGCTATAGGATCTGTAGTTATAGTAGTAGTAGCAGTTGTAGCTAGTAGTAGTAGTAGTAGTAGTAGTAATAGTAGTAGTAGGAGTAATAGTAGCAGTTGGAGTAGGAGTAGTACTAGTAGTAGCAGTTGGAGTAGGAGTAGTTGTAGTAGTTGTAGGTGTAGTAATTATATTAGTAGGAGTAGTAGTAAGAGTTGATGTTGTTGGACTAGTGGTAGCAGTAGTAGTGGTAGGACTAGCTATAGTACTAGTAGTAATAGTAGTAGTTGTTGTTATTGTAGTAGTTGTAGTAGTAATAGTAGTAGTAAATATAGTAGTAGTAGTAGTAGTAGTAGTTGGAGTAGGGGTAGTAGTGGTAGGAGGAGGAGGAGTGGTAGAAGTAGGAAGAGTGGTTGAAGCAGAAGGAGTTGGAGTAGGAGTAGTAGTAGTAGTGGAAGGAGTTGGAGTGTTAGTATTAGTTGTAGTAGGAGTAGTAGTAGTAGTAGTAGTAGTAGTTGTTGTTGTTTTTGTCGTAGTAGTGGTAGTAGTAGTAGCAGTAGAAGTAGTTGGAGTTGGATTAGGAGTAGTAGCAGGCGTAGTAGTAGTTTGGGTAGGGGTATTGGTAGTAGTAGGAGTAGTAGTAGCAGCAAGAGTTAGATTAGTAGTAGTAGTGGAAGTAATGGAAGGAGTAGTAGGAGTAATAATAGTAGCAGTAGCAGGAGTCGGAGTAGGGATAGTAATAGTAGTAGTAGTAGTAGTTTAGTAGTAGTACATGTACGAGTCATAGCAATAGTAATATTCGTTGCAGTAGTAGTAGCAGTAGTAGTGTAGTAGTAGTATCAACAATAGTAGCAGTGGTAGTTGTTGTAGTAGTAGCAGTAGTGGCAGCAGTATTTGTAGTAGTAGTAGTAGTAGTAGTAGTAGGAGCAGGTGCAACAGAATCAAAAGTAGTTGTAGTAGTAGTCGTAGTGGTAATAGTAGTAGTTATAGCAGCAGTAGTTGGAGTAGTTGTAGTAGCCATAGGTGTAGTTGTAGCAATAGAAGTTGGAGCAGTAGTAGTTGTAAGAGTTGTAGTAGTAGTAGTAGTACTAGAAGGAATAGTAGTAGTAGTAGTAGTAGGAGTAGTGGTAGCAGTAGCAGTTGTCATAGCACTAGGAGTAGTAGTAGTAGTAATGGTAGAAGTGGTAGTAGTAGTAGTAGGACTAGAAGTAGTAGAAATAGTAGTAGTAGTCACAGTAGTAATCGAAGTAGCAGCAGTTGAAGCAGCAGTAGTAGCAATAGTAGTAGTAGTAGTTGTTGTAGTAGTAGCAATAGTGGCTATTAGAGTAGCATTTGCGGCAGCTATAGCAGTAGTAGTAGTAGCTGGAGTAGTAGTAGTAGTTGTTGCTGTTTTTGTAGTAGTAGTGGTGGTAGTAGTAGTAGGAGGAGTAAGAGTTGGAGTAGGAGTAGTAGCAACCGTAGTAGTAGTTTGAGTCGGGGTAGTGGTAGTAGTTGGAGTAGTAGTAGCTTTAGGAGTTGGATTAGGAGTAGTATTGGCAGTAGTGGTAGGACTAGTAGGAGTAGTAGTAGTAGCAATAGTTGGAGTCAGAGTAGGGATACTAGTTGTAGTAGTAGTATAGTAGTAGTTGTAATAATAGTAGCATAGTAGTAGTAGTAATAATAGTAGCAATAAGTGGAGTCAGAGTAGGGATACTAGTTGTAGTAGCTGTAGTTGTAGCAGTAGCAAAAGTAGCTGTAGGAGTAGCATTGGTGGCAGCTGTAGCAGCAATATTAGTAGCTAGAGTAGTAGTAGTCGTATTAGTAGTTGTTGCAGTAGTAGTAGATTTAGTAGTAGCAGAAGTTGCAGTAGTAGTAGATTTAGTAGTAGCAGAAGTTGCAGCAGTAGCAGTAGTAGCAGAAGTTGCAGTAGCAATAGTAGTTATTGTAGTTGAAGTAGTAGTAGCAGCAGCCATCATCGTAGTAGGTGTTGTAGTATTAGTAGTGGTAGTACTAACCATAGTAATTGGAGTAGCGATAGCAATTGTAGAAGTAATAGTTGTAGTAGTAGCTATAGTAAGTGGCAGTAATGGTAGAAATAGTAGTAGTAGTAGCAGTTGCGATAGTCGTAAGAGTAGACAGGAGGAGGAGGAGTAGCAATAGTAGTAGTAGTTGTAGTTATGGTAGTAGCAGCAGTAGTTGTAGCAGTAACAGTAGAAGTTGTACTATAGTAGTAGTAGTAGTACGACTAGTAGTAGCTTTGGCAATATTTGTTGGTGTAGAAGTAGTCGTAGTAGTAGCAGTAGTAGTAATCGTAGCAGCAGCAGTAGTAGTAGGAGCAGTAGTAGAAATACAGTAGTAGTTGCAGTAGTCGTAGTAATAGTCATGGCACTGGTAGTAGTAGTAGCACAATTAGTTGTAGCAGTATTAGTAAATTTAGCAGCAGTAGTAGTTATTGTAGTAGCAGCAGTAGCAGTAGTAGTAGAAGTAGTAGTAGTAGCAATAGTAGTAGCAGTAGTAGTAGTGGTAGTAGTAGCAACAGCCACAGTAGTAGTAGTTGTTATATTAGCAGCAGCAGCAGTAGTAGTACTATCAATAGTAGTGATAGTAGTGGTACTTGTAGTAGTAGTAGCAGTAACAATAGTAGCAGTAGTAGTTGTTGTTGTTGTAATAGTAGTAGTAGTGGTAGTAGCAGTAGTAATAGTGATAATAGTAGTAGTATTAGTAGTAGTAGTAGTAGTAGTAATAATAGTAGTAGCACTAATTCTTGTTGTTGTTGTAGAAGTTGGAGTAGCAATAGTAGTGAGTGTAGGAGTGGTCGTAGTAGTAGTAGCAATAGTAATAGGAGTGTTAGGAGTTATAGTAGTAGTAATAGTGGAAGTAGTGGCCATAGTTGTGGTTGAAGTTGTAGTAGCAGTTTAAGTAGTAGTAGTAGTGGTGGGAGTTGTAGTAGTAGTAGTCGTAGTAGTAGTAATAGTAGAAGTAGTAGTTGTAAAAGAAGTGGTAATAGTTGTAGTAGTAGTAGTAGTAGGAGCAGCAACTACAACAGTAGTAGTAGTACTAGCAGGAGGAGGAGTCCGAGTAAGAGTAGTGCTCAGTATAGTAGTTGTAGGAATAATAGTAATAGTAGCAATCACAGTAGTAATAATAGTAGTTGTTGTAGTTACAGCCGTAGTAGGTGTAGTTGTTGTAGAGGTAGTAGTAGTTGTGGTAGTAGGAGTACCGGCATTAGGCGTAGTAGTCGTAGTAGTAGTAGTAGTAGTTGTAGTAGGTGCAACAGCAGCATCAAGAGTTCTTGTAGCAGTAGTTATTGTCGTTGTTGTTGTGAAAGAAGAAGAGGTAGTAGTGGTGGTAGTAGTAGGATGAGCTGCAGCAGCAGCAGCCGCAGTAGCGGTAGTAGTTGTAGTTGTTGTTGTTATAGTAGCAGTGGCAGTACTTGCAGTAGTTGTAGGTGTGGTGGTTCAAGTAGTAGTTGTTGTTGTAGTAGTAGGAGTAGCAGTAGTGGTACGTATAGTAGTTGTTGTAATAGTAGTAGGAGTAGCAGCAACAGTAGTAGTGGTGGTGGTAGTAGTTGTAATAGTAGTATTAGTTGTGGCAGTAGTTGTAATAGTAGCAGTAGTACAGGGGTAGTAGGAGTAGTAGTAGCAACAGCAGCAGCAGTAGCAGTAGTATTAGTAATAGTATTAGGAGCAGTAGTAGTAACAGTAATAGCAGTAGTAGCAATAGTCATAGTAGTAGTGGTAGTAGAAGTGCCAGTAGCAGTAGTAGTAGTGGTAGTGGTAGTGGTGTTAGTAACAGTAGTGGTAGTAGTTATGGTCGTAGCAACGGTAGTAGCTGTTGTTGTAGTAGTAATAGTAGTAGTAGTAGTAGTAGCAGTAGTTGTTGTACAGGTAGTAGTAGTAGGAGAAGTAGTTGTTGTACTGGTAGCTATAGTAGCTGTAGATGTAGTAGTAAGTGCAACAGAAGAAGTGGTACGAGAAGTAGTAGTAGTAATAGCTGTAGTTGTAAAAGTAGTAGTAATATTAGTAGTAGTGGTAGTAGAAGTATTAGTAATAACAGTAGCAATAGTAGTAGTCATAGTAGTAGTAGTGGTGATAGTAGTAATAGTAGCAGAGTTAGTAGTATTAGTCGTAGTAGTAGCAGTTGTATTAGTAGTAGTAGTACCAGCAGTAGTAGCAGTACTAGTCGCTGTAGGAGTAGTAGTAGGAGCAGTAGCAGTAGTAGCAGTAGTAGTTATTGTAGTACTAGGAGAAGCTATAGTAGGGGTAGCAGTAGTTGTAATACTAGCAGCAGTTTTAGTAGTAGTAGTAGTAGTAGTCGCAGTTGTAGTTGCAGTACTAGGAGCAGTAGCAGTAGCAGTAGTAGTAGTCGGAGTAGTAACAGTATTAGAAGTAGAAGTAGTAGTAGTTGTTGTTGTTACTGTAGTGAAAGTAGTACTAGTAGTAGTAATAATCAGAGTTCTAGTCGCTTCAATAGTAGCAGCCGTAGTAGCCGTAGTAATAGTAGTAGTAGTGGTAGCAGTAGTAACAACACTAGTAGTACTAGTAGCAGCAGTAATAGTAGTGGAAGATGTTGTAGAAGTAGTAGTAGTAGTTATTATAGCAGTGGTAGAAGTAGTAGTTGTAATGCTAGTAGCAATAGTAGTATTAGTTGGAGTAGGTGTAGTAGTAGTAGAAATTGTAGTAGCAGTAGTAATAGTTGTCGGAGAATTAGCAGTAGTGGTAGTAGTACTAGTAGCAGCAGCAGCAGTAGCTGTTGTAGTTGTTGAAGAAGAACTAGTAGTAGTAGTTCTTATTGTTATAGGAGAGGAAGTAGTAGTAGTAGTTGTTGTTGTTGTAGAAGTAGTAGTAGTAGTGATTATGGTTATAGGTGAGGTAGTAGCACTCGTAGTAGCACTAGCCGTAGTAGTTGTTGTATTAATGTTATATTAGTAGCACTAGTAGCAGCAGTAATTATAATAGTAGTTGAAGTAGTAGTAGTCATAGTAGTAGCAGTAACAGTTGTAGAAGAAGCAGCAACAGTAATTGTGGTAGTTGTAGCAGTAGTAGTATTTGTTGTAGCCATAGTAGCAGTAGTAGTAGATGTAGTAGGAGTTGTAGTAGTAATTGCATAGTAGTAGAAGCAATTGTAGCAGTCGAAGTAGTGGTAGTAGTTGTAACAGTAGCAGTCGTAGAAACAGTACTAGAAGTAGTAGTTGTCGTTGTTGTTGTAGTATTAGTAGCAATAGTAGTAGAAGAAGTGAAAGTAGTAGTAGTACTAGTAGAAGTAGTAATAGTAGTATAAGTAGTAAAAGTAATACTCGTAGGAACAGTAGTAGCAGCAGCAGCAATATTAGTTGGAGTCAGAGTAGTAGTAGTAGAAGTAGTAGCAGTCGAAGTCGTAGCAGTTGTTGGGGTAGTAGTTGTAGGAGGAGGAGTAGTAGTAGTAATTGTTGTAGGAGTAGTAGCAGTAGTAGCAGTCGAAGTAGTGGTAGCAGTATTTGCGGTAGTAGTATTAGATGTTGAAGTAATAGTTGCTATTGTAGAAGTAGCAGTAATACTATTAGTAGCAGTAGCAGTAGTAGCAGTAGTAGTTTTAGTTGGAGTAGGAGTAGTTCTAGTTGGAGTAGTAGTCACAATAGTAATGGTAGTAGAAGTAGTAGTAATTGCAGCAGTAGCTGTAGCCGTAGTAGTAGCAGTAGTAGTAGCAGCATTTGCAATGCTAGTAATAGTAGTAGTTGTAGGAGAAGTTGTAGTTGTAGTTGTTACTGTTGTTATAGGAGAGGTAGTAGTAGTTGTTGTTATTATTCTTGTTGTTGTAATTGTTGTAGTTGTAGTTGTTGTTGTTGTAGGAGAGGTGGTAGTAGTAGTAGAAGAAGTAGTAGGAGTAGGAGTAGTAGCAGTAGCAGTAGCAGTGGTGGTGGTGGTAGTAGTAGTAGTAGTAGTTTGAATAGGTGTAGGAGAAGGAGTAGTAGTAGAAGGAGTAGCAATAGCAGCTGTAGAATTAATAGTAGAAGCCATAGTAGTAGTAGTGGGATTGGTACTATCAATAGTAGTAGGAATAGTAGTAGTGGTAGTAAAAGCAATATTAGTAGTAGTATTAGTAATAGTATTAGCAGTAGACGGAGTAGTAATAGTAGTAGCAGGAGTAGTAGTAGTAGTCGTTGCAGCAATAGTAGCAGCAGCAACGGCAGTCATAGAAGTAGTAGTAGTTGTTGTTGTTGTTGTTGTTGTAATATTGGCAATAGTAGTCGTAGTTATAGTAGTAGTCATAGTTGTAGTCATAGTAGTAGTTGTAGTTGTAGTAGCAGTTGTAATAGTAGCACTAGTAGTATTAGTAGCAGTTGTTGTTGTTGTTGTTATTGTCATTGTCGCAGTAGTAGTAGTTGAAGGAGCAGTCATAGTATTAGTATTAGAAGCAGCAGCAACAGCTACAGCATCAACCGCAGTCGTAGTAGTAGAAGTTGTTTTTGTTTTAGTAGTAGTAGAAGCAGCATAGTATTTGTAGTATTAGTTGTAGTAGCAATAGTAGCTGTACTAATGGCAGCTGCAATACTACTATCGTAGTAGTAATAGTAGCAGTAGGAGTAGAAGTTGTAATAGTAGTAGTAGTGGCGGTAGTTTGTTGTGGTGGTGGTGGTGGTGGTGGTGGTGGTAGTAGTAGTAGTAATACGAGTAAAAGTAGTAGTAATAGTTGTTCTAATCATAGTAGTAGTAGTAATAGTAGTAGCAGCAGCAGCAGCAATAGGAGTAGAAGTAGTAGTAGCAGTCATAGTAGTACCGACCGTTGTAGCAGTAATAGGAACAGTAGTAGAAGTAGCAGCAGTAGTCGTAGTAGTAGTAGCAGTAGTAGTTGTATAGGTAGTAGTCGTTGTAGTAGAAGTTGTGGTTGCATTAGTAGTAGTAGTGGTAGTAGAAGTTGTAACAGCCAAAGTAGAAGTAGCAATAGCTGAAATCGTAGCAGCCGTAGTAGAAACAGTTGAGGTAGCAGAAGTAGTACTGGTAGCTGTGGCAGCAGTAGTAGTAGAAGAGGAAGTAAAAGTAGTGCTAGTATTAGTTGCGGTAGTAGTAGTTGTAGCAGTAGCTGTAGTGGTAGCAATAGTAGTGGTGCAGTAGTAGTAGTAATAGTACTAGCAGCAGTAGCAGTAGTAATAGTAGTAGCGGAAGTAGTAGTAGTAGTAGTAGCAGTGGTAGTAGTAACAGTTGTAGGTACAGTAGAACCAGTAGTAGTAGCAGTCGTGGTAGTAGTAGCCACGGTAGCAATAATCATAGTAGTAGTGGTAATAGTATCAGTAATATCAGTAGTAGCAGTAGTTGCAGTAGTAGTAGCAGTAGAAGTAGTTACAGTAGTAGTAGTAATGGTAGTGGTAGTACTAGTAGTAATAGCAGTAGTTTCGATCGTAGCAACCGTAGCAGAAGCAATTGAAGTGGTGGTGGTGCTAGTAGTAGTAGCAGCAGTAGCAGTAGTTGTTGTATCGATAGTAATAGTAGAAGTAGTAGTAGTAGTACCATTTGCAATAGTAGTAGCAGCAACGGTAGCAAAAGTATTAGCCATAATAGTAGTAGTAGCGGAAGTAGCAGTAGTAGTAGAAGTTATAGTAGTAATAACAGTAGTAGCAGTAGTACCAATAATAGTAATAGTAATAGTAGTAGCAAATGTTGTAGTAATAGCAGTAGCAGGAGTTGGAGTAATTGTACCATTCGTAGTAGCAATAGTAGTTGTTGTTGTTGAAGTTGTAGTAGTATTTGTAAGAGTAGTAGCAACAGCTGTAGTAGTAGGAGGGGTAGTAGTCCCAACTGTGCAGCTGCTACTACCACTACAACTACGATCGCTACTACGACTACTACTTCAACTAATGCAACGACTGCTACGACAGCAATTTGTACTATTACTATTACTACAAGTACTACTACAACTTCAACTACTACTACTGCTACTGCTACTGCTACTGCTACAACAACTACTACTTCTACTACAATTATTACTAGTGCTGCTCCAACTACTGCTATTACTACTACAACTGCTCCTATTACTACTACTACTAATACTACTACTACTACTACTTCTACTAATTATTCAAGTAGTTGGATGTAGTAGTAACTATAGCAACTATAGTTACTACTACATCCAACTACTTGAATAATTACTACTACCATCACTACTACTGCTACTACTGCTACTACTGTTGCTGATACTACCACTACCACTACTATTATGGCTACTACTACTACAACAACAACAACTACTACTACTACTTTTATCATTACTAGTACTACTATTACTACTATTATTACTCCTATCACTACAACTAAGACTACTACTACTACTACTACTGCTATTACAACTACTATTACTGATGCTCCCACTATTACTACGACTATTATTACTACTACTACTAGTACTACTGCGACTACTACTACAACTACTACTATTACTTCTCCACCTTCTGCTACTACTACTACTACTACTACTACTACTATAGCAACAACTACCGCTATTGCTACTGCAACTACAACTGCTACAATCGCCCCTACTGCTACTACTGCTACAATAACTATTGTTGCTACTTCTACTACTACTGCTACTACTATTACTTCTACTAGTATTAGAACTACTGCTACTTCTCCTCCTACTACTACTGCTACTACTATTACTTCTACTAGTATTAGAACTACTGCTACTTCTCCTACTACTACTACTTATTGTACTACCACAACTGCTACTACGTCTACTACTACTACTAGTACTACTACTATTCTTGCTACCACTACTACTGCTGCTGCTGCAACTGCTATTACTGGTACGACTGCTACTACTACTACTACAACTGCGGCTACTACTACTACTAATGCTACGACTGATACCGCAACTATTACTACTGCTACTACAATCACTACTACTACTACGACTACTGCTACTACTGCTACAGCTGCAACAACTGCTACTACTACCAATACTGTTACTATTGCTACTCTAGCTGCTACTGCTCCTACTACTACCACCATTGCTACTACTGCTACAATGACTGCCACTTCTACGACTACTATGACTACTACTTGTGCTGCAACTGCAACTACTACTACTTCTCCTCCTACTATTACAACTACTATAGCTACAACAACGGCGGGTGCTACTACTCTACTTCTCCAACTACAACTACTAATGCCACTACAACTGCTACCAATACTATTGCTACTGCTACTACTGTTGCTGCAACTACGACTACTACCACTACTACTACTACTGAAACTATTGCTATTACTACTATTACTACTGCTAATCCAGCTACCGCTACTTCTACAACCAATGCCACTACTACTACTACTACAACAACAATTACTACTATTGCTGCAACATGCACGACTACTACTACTACAACTACTACTCCTACTGCTACTACTACTACTATTACTAATACTACTACTACTACAAATACAGTTGCTCCTACTACTATTACTACAAAGACTACTCCTACTACTACTATTACTACAAAGACTACTCCTACTACTACTATTACTACTACTTATGGTACTACTACTATTGCTGCTAGTACTACTAGTACTATTACTACTACTAATGTTGTTGTTGTTGTTGTTGTTGCTGCTACTACTACTACTATAATAACAACAACAATAATAACAACTACTACTAGTGCTATTGCTAGCGCTACTGCAACTACAATAGCTACTGCTACTTCTAGTACAACTACTACTTCTAATACTACTACTACTACTACTACTACTACTACTACCACCACTATTACAATTACTAGTAATGCTACTACTATTACAAATACTACTACTACAACCACTAGGACTACCCCTACTTCTACCCCTACTCTTACTATTATTACTATTACTACAATTACTACTATTGCTACTATAACTACTACTACTCTTACTACTTCTGTTGCTGCTACAACTAGTGCTACCGCAACAATTACTACTAGTAGCACAACAACAACCATAACTACAACTACTCTTATTACTACTATGGCTACTGTTGCAGCAGCAGTTGCTGCTACTACTACTACTACTAACACTAATTCTACTACTACTACCATGACCACGACTACTATAACTACTACTTCTGGAACTATTCATCCTACTACTAGTACAATGACCACTACTATGACTACCACTACCATTACAACTCCTGCTACTACTACTAATTCTACTACTACCGCTACAACAACTACTACTACAACAACAACTACTACAACAACAACTACTACTACATCTACACTACTAGTACTACTCCTATTACAACACCACTACTACAAATACTATTATCAGTACTAATTCTACACCTACAACTACTACCATTATTGCTACCAATACTACTACTACTAATACTACTACTGCGATAACTACTCCTTCTGCTAGTACTGCTACTACTACTACTACTACTACTACTACTACTACTACTACTACTGTTGCTGCCACTACTGATACTACTACTGCTGCTGCTGCAACCACAAATACTACTACTACTTCTACTACTCGTATTGCTTCTGTTACTACTACTACTACTACAACTACAACTATAGCTACTACTTCAAGCTCTACGACTACTACAACAACAACTACTACTAGTACTACTACTACTACAACTACAACAACAAGAATTACTACTACTACTAACCACTACTATTCCGCCTCCTACTACTACTACTACTATCACTACTACTAATACTACTACTACTACTACTACTACTACTACTACAACAACTCCTAATCCAACTCCTACTCCTACTACTATTCCTACTACTACTTCTGCCACTTCTACTACTGTTATAACTGCCACTACTACTACTGCTATAACTTCTACTACTACTAGTCGTTCTACTACTGTGACTACTGCTACCACCACCACTACTACAGCAACTATTATTACAGCTTCTACTACTAGTACTGTTGTTGCTGCTTCTACCGCTACTGATACTACCACTACTACTGCTGCTACAATTACTAGTAGTTCTACTACTGTGACTACTTCTATTGCTACTAGTCATGCTACTACTACAACTATAACTACTCCTACTACTACGGCTACTACTACAACTGCTACTACTACCCAACTACTAGCACTACTGCTACTAATACTACTACTACTACAAAAATAACAAAGATTAGTACTACAAGTCCTATGACAACTATTAATAATACTACTGCCACGGCTACCACACTACTATGAGTACTACTACTACTACAACTACTCCTGCTACTGCTGCTGCTACTACTCCTACTACTACTACTCTTACAGCTACTACTACTACTTCTATTGCTACTTCTTCTACTTCTACTACTACTAATGCTATAATTGCTACTTTTACTACAACTGCTACAACTACTACTATTCCTTCAGCTATTAATACTACAACTACTGCACTTCTACTACTATTACTATTGCTGCTACACTTACTACTCCAACTCCTGCTCCTACTACTGCTACTATTACTACTCCTACTACTTCTACTACTAAAACTACTACTGCAACTACTACTACAACCACTGCAACTATTTCTGCTATCATTACTGCTGCTACTACTACTACTGTTGCTACTATAACTGCTACTGCTACTACTACTTCTACTACTACTATGGCTACTAAGACAACAACAACTACTACAACTAGTGTTGTTATTGTTGCTACAACTACTACTATTATGGAAACTATTTCTACTACTATTGCTACTACTCCGACTCCTACTACTTCTACTACTGCTTCTACTAATACAACTACTGCTACTACTACTTCTGCTACAACTAATACAACTACTGCTCCTACTACTGCTATTACTGCTACTATTACTATTACTGCTACTATTACTACTACTACTTCCCCTACTATTGCAGCAATTACTGCACTTCTGCTACTAGAAGTACTGCTACTACAACTACTGTTACTACTGCTACTGCTTCTACTAGAACTACTACTAGTACCGCTACTACTACTTCCGGCTACTACAATTGCTACTACAACTTCCATTACCACAACTTCTACTACTACTACCACTACTACAACTACAGCTATTGTTGTTTTTGCTGCTACTACTACTACAATAACTATTTCTAATACTACTGCTACTACCTCTACTACTACAACACAACGACTACTACTACTACTACTACTGCTATTATTACTACAACAACAACTACTATGACTAACTACTACTACTACTACTACTACTACTACTACTGCTGCTGCTGCTACGACAACTACTATTACTATTACTGCTGCTACTTCTGTTACTACTGTTACTACTATTACTAATACGACTACTACTAGTGCCATTACTACAACTAATGCTACTATTACTGCTACTAATACTACTTCTGCTACTACTGTTTCTACTACTTCTGTCGCAACTACTACAACTACTACCGCTGGTACTACAACTGCTACTACTACTACTATTACTTCTTCTACTACAACTACTATTGCTGCAGCAACCTCTACTACAACTTCCGCTACTACAACTACCCCAAATACTACTATTCCTAGTACTACTCCTACTCCAACTCCTGCTCCTAGTACTACTACTACTACTACTACTACTATGACTACTACTACTACTTCTACTACTACTACTACAACTACTACTGCTACTACAATTACTACTACTACTATTACTACTACTAGTACTACGTTTACAACTACTGCTCCTACTATGACTACCAATACTACTACTATTACTACTACTAATACACCCATTACTACTTTACTACTTCTGCTGCTACTCCTACAACTACTACTATTACCACTACAAATACTACTACCGCTACCGCTACTACTAGTACTACAACTACGACTTCGACTGTAACTACTACTACACCTGGCACTACTACTACTAGCACTACTGATGCTGCTACTGCCACTACTACTACAGCTTCTACGACTACGACTAGTAGCACCACCGCTACTACTACTACAATAGCTACTACTGCTACTACTGCTGTACTACTACTAATGCTACTACTACTACTACCTCTACTACTACTGCTGTTGCTGCTACCACTACTGCTACTACTACACTACTACTATTACTACAACAACTACGACTACTAGTTCTAGTACTTCTAGTACTTCTACTGCTACTATTAGTACTACTACTACAACTCCTACTACAACAACAACAACTACTACTACTATTCCTACTATAACTGCCTGTACTCTTACTGCTGCTGCTGCGACTGCTACAACTACTACTTCTATCACTACTACTCCTCCTCCTACTAGTCCTACTACTGCTACTAGTACTACTACCGCTGTTACTACTACTATTTCTACTACTACTACTGCACGTATTACTATAAATACTACAACTACCAGCACTACTACTACTACAGTTACTAATCCTATTTTGTGATTACTCCGGGTATTACTACTACTACTTCTACCACTACTATTACTGCCACTACTACTGCTACTATTATGACCTCTACAACTAGTACTACTACAACTTTTACTACTACTACTACTGCTACAACTAGTACTCCTACTACAACTACTACTATAACAACTACTTCTACTGTTACTACTACTACTACTACTACTACTAGCAGTACTACTACTATTGCTACTACTACTACTATTGCTACTACCGCTTCAATTACCATTACTACTACTACTACTAAAGCTACTACTCCTACAGTTGCGATTACTACTGCTACTACTACCACTGCTATTACCACTACAACTACTGCCACTACTTCTACCTCTTCAATTGCTATTACAACAACTACTACTACTACTTCTATTGCTACTCCTGCTACTCCTCCTATGACTACTACAACTCCTCCTCCTCCTATTGCTGCTACTATTGCTCCTACTACTGCCCCTGCTCCTACATCGACTACTATTACTACAACAACTTCTACAACAACAACTACCACTGCTACATCTCTTTTGAGTACTACTACTACAACTACTATTACAACTACTTCTACTATTACTAGTACTACTATAGAAACTATTGCTACTATTACTACTACTACTACTACAACTACGACTCATAGTACTACTGCTACAACTACTACTATTACCAAGACTACTACTACTACTACTAGTACTATTGCTACTACTACTTCTCATACACTGCCTCCTACCCTTGAAAATACACCTACTATTACTTCTACTACAAGAATTACTACTACTCCTATTACTTCTACTACTACCACTACTACTGCTATTACTACTACTACTACTACTTCCACTACTATTGCTACGACTCTACTACTACTACTACTGCTACTACTACTACAACAGCAACTACTACTGCTATTATTACTGCAACCACTACTTCTACTACTACTGCTATTTTTGCTACTACTACTACTACTTCTACTACTACTACAACTATACTTACTGCTGGTACTACTACTACTATACTGCTACTACTACTACTACTACTATTACTACTACTAATATTACTACAACTATGGCTACAACTACTACTACCATTACTACTACTACTACTACTACGATAACTACTATTACTACTACTACTATTACCACTATTGTAACTACCACTACTACTACTAAGACTATTGCGTCTACTACTACTGCTACTACTGCTGCTGCTACTACAACAACTGCTGCTCCTTCTACTACTACTACTACTTCTACAGTAGCTGCTACTACAGCTACTACTTCTATTGCTACTTCTACTACTCCTACTAATACTACTACTACTACTACTCCTACTCCTATTGCTACTACAGCTACCCCTGCTCTGACTACTACCCCTACCCTAACACCAACAACTATTATAGCAACTATTGCTACTACTAATACTACTACTACTGGTACAACTATGTCTACTACTGGTACAAGTACTATTACTGGTACTACTACTACTATAAGTACTTCTATTACAACTATTACTAATACTTAAACTACTATGACTGCTACCATGACTACTGCTACTACTGCTACTTCTACTCTTACTACTACTGCTACAACTATTACTACTACTACTATAACTACAAGAACCACTACTACTATTACTACTATTTCTACTACGTCTGCAACTACTACTGCTACTTCTGCTTCTACTACTGTTGCTACTTCTACTACTACTGCACCTATTAGTATAAATCCGACACCTACTATTGCTAATAATGCTACTACTATTGCTTCTACTACTCTTATTACTACTACTACTACTGCTACTACCACTAGTGCTACTTCCCCTAATGCTTTGCTACTACTCCTACTACTATTATTACTACACATACTACTACTACTAATTCTACTTTTAGTGCTACTACTATAAGTACTTCTATTGCTACTCCTTCTACTCGTCCTCCTACTACTACTACTACTTCTGCTCCTACTACTACCCCTACACCTACAACTACTCCTATTACAAATATGACTACTACTACTATTACTACTACTACTACTACTACTACTACTACTACTACGACTATGACTACTACAGCTGCTACTGCCGTCACTACTGCTACTACTACTACAACTACTACTATTACTGCTGATGCTAATGCTGCAACACCTAGTTGGACTACTACTACTACTACTACTACTACGTCGTTACAACGGGACGGACGACGACGACGACATATCGTGACTTCTACTACTGCTTGTGACTGACTACAATAACTACAACTGCTGCTGCTACTACTACTACTACTACTACTACTACCACTACTACTACTACTACTACTACTCCTCCTACTACTACTACTACTACTAATACTACTACTGCTACTAGCACTTTTGCAACTACAACTACACGTACACCAACTCCTACATCTAAAACTACACTGACTACTACTTCTGCTATCGGAATTACTATTATTACTACTACTTAGATTACTACTACTACTATTTCTACTACTACTGCTTCTTCTGCGACTGCTACTACTAATACTACAACTACAACAACAACAACAACTACTACTACTATTATGACAACAGCTTCTACTACTGCTACTACTACTTCTGCCACCGGTACTACTGCTAGTGCTACTACCTTTACCACTATTATTACTGCTGCTATTACTACACTTCTGCTACAACTATTGCTACTAGCACAACTACAACTCCAATAACTACTACTATTCCTACTACTAATACTACTACTACTGCAACTACTTCTTCTACAACTATAGCGATTGCTACTACCACTACTACTCCTCCTCCTACTACTACTACCACCACCACTACTACTACTTCTTCTACTCCTACTACTGCTACTACTACTACTCCTCCTCCCCCTACTAATTCAACTACTACTACTGCTGCTACAACAACAACTACTGCAACTACTACTACTATTACTGCTACTGCTGCTGCTACTACTACTACTACGCCTATTACTACTACTATGGCTACTACTACTGCTATTACTAATATTATTAATATTACTACTACTACTACTACTTCGACTACTATTACTATTACTAGTACTAATATTACTAATGCTACAGCTACTTCTCCTAATACTACCACTACTGCTACTACCACTAGTGTTGCTACTGCTACTACTACTACTACTACTACTACTCCTCCTCCTCTTCCTCCTCCTACTACTACAATAACTACTACTGCTGCTACTCCTGCGACCCGTACTCCTACCCTAACTACTATTACCACTACTACAACTGGTAGTAGTAGTACTACTACTTGTACGACGGCTATGATAACAACTATTAATACTACTTCTACTATTACTACTACTGCTCTTACTACTACTGCTACCATTATTGCTACGACTAATTCAGCTATTGCTATTGCTACTGCTCTTACTAGTACCGCTGCTACCACTACAACTACTACTACAATTGCTATAGCTACTATTACTGCTATTGCTGCTGTAACTCCTACTACAACTACTTCTCCTCCTACTACTATTACTACTACCACACCAACTACAACTACTAGTACTTCTACTACAACTACTATAGCTCCCGCTAGTACTACTACTACTACTACTACTATTACTACTACTACTACAACTACTGCTACTAGTAGTACTACTATTATGACTACTCATCCTCCTCCTCATCCTCCTACTACTACTACAACTACTACTCCTATGGCTTCTGCTAATCCTCCTAATACTACTAATACTACAACTACTACACCTACTACTACGGCTTCTTCTACTACTGCTACTGGTACTAATACCACTACAACTACTACTTATACTGTCACCACTGGTGCTACTACTACTACTATGACAATATTAACTACTACAACAACAACAAAAACAACACTAACTATACTAGTACTACAACTACAACTACAATTGCAACAACCATTAGTGGTACTACTATTACTACTACTATAGCTAATACTTCTATTACCACTTCTACAAACCCATGTTCTACTACGACTACTACTCCAACACCAACTCTTATTACAATAACTTCTGCTACTACTAATACTACTTCTACTACTACTTGTACTACGACTACTACAGCTACTACTACACCTACTTCTACAACAGCTTCGAGTACTACAACTACTGCTTCTACTACTGCTAATACTGCTACTACTGGTGATACTACTACTACTACATCAACTACTATACTTGCTAATGCTACGGGTGCAATTCTTGCTCCTCCTCCCGCCACGACTACTAATACTACTTCTATAATAACTACTACTACGACACCTCCTACTAATCCTACAATTACCACTACTACTACTGCTACTGCTACTACAACTACAACTACTAGAATAACTACTACTATTACTACTACTACTTCTACTACTACTACTGCTGCTGCAACTAATACTGCTGCTACTACTACTACTGCTGCTGCTACTACTGTTGCAACTGCAATAAGAACTACTACTACACCTATCACTACTAATACTGCGATGACTACTTCTACTACTACTAATATTACTACTACTATTGCAACACGTACTTCTACTACTATTACTACTACAACTACTACTACTATAGTTACTACTCATTCTTCTGCTATTACTACTATTATTACTACTACTATTGCTACGACTAGTACTGCTACAATCACTACTTCTACTGCTGCTGCTGCTGCTACCACTACTACCACCCCTGCTGCTGCTGCTACCACTACTACCACCCCTGCAACTACTTCTAGTTCTACTATTACTGCTACTATAGCTATAACTTCTATATCTACTGCTACTACTCCTACTACTTAAATTACTACTACTCCTACTACTACTAGTACTACTACTACTACTAATTATACGGCCACTGCGATAACTACTAGTACAACTACTTATCATACTGCTACAACTTTTACTGCTGTTACTAGTACTACCACTTCTCCTACACCAGCTCCTACTACAATTACTACTACTTGTACTGCTACTATTAGAACCATTAGTACAACTATTTCTAATGCAATTACTACTACTGTAACTAGTACTACCACTACTCTTGCTGCCGCTATTACTACTACTACTGGTACAGCTACTACTTCTACTACCATTATAACCACAATAACCACTACTGCAGCTGCTGTTGTGGCTATAACTCCTACCAATACTACTACTACTACTACTACTACTACTACTACTACTACTACTAAGATAATGACTTGTAATAATACTACTACTGATCCTGCTGTTTCTACAGCTACTACTACTACTAATCTTGCTATTACTACTACAATGACAACCACAGCTGCGACAACAATGACTACTACTACTACTATAACTGCTACTATTACTACGACCACTACCTCTACTACTACTACGACTGCAACTACTTCTACTACTACAACTACTATTACTACTACCACTACTACTACTACTATTACTACAAGTACTTCGACTACTACTACTTCTAGTACTTCTACTACTACTACAACAACTATTGCTACTACTCCGACGACAACTAGAACTACCACTACTACTCCTCCTCCTACTACTCCTACTCCTACTACTACTACTTCTGCTCTTACAATTACTATTACTACTAATACTGAAACTTCTACTACTATTACTACTACTCCTAGTACTACTACTACAACGACGACAACAACAACTACTATTGTTACTATTCCTACTCTACTGTTGCTGCTACTACAATTACTACTACTACACCTATTGCTACAAATACTACTACTACTACTATTACTACTTCTATTGCTACTACTGCTTCTACTATGATTACTACTACTATTACCACTACTATAGCGGCTACTCCTACTATTGTGATTACTATATGAGTACTTCTACTACTACTACTACCACTACTGCTATTGCCACTATCGATATTACTTCTACTGCAATTACTACTACTGCTACTACTACTTCTATTACTACTCTAACTACTGCTCCTCCTACTACAACTACTCCGACTGCTACTATTACTACTACTACTTCTCCTAGTACTACCCCTAAACCTACACCTACTCCTATTACTACTACAACCACCACCACTACTACCATTACTACTACTACAACTACTTCTACAACTAATTCTACTGCTATGACTACCACTACTAGAACTGCTACTACAACTACTAATACTAGTACTACTACTTCTACCACACAAGAACTACTACTAGTTGTATAATGAATACTAATACTACTACTACTACTCTTGCTACAACTACTACAATCACAACCACTACTACTACTACTACTTCTACCACTACTAAAATTGCTGCTACTGCTATTAATACTGCTAGAACTGCTACTACTACTAATACTAGTACTACTACTTCTACTACTACTACTACTAGTAGTAGTATAATGACTTCTAATACTACTACTACTACTCCTGCTATTTCTACTGCTACTACTACTACTACTCTTGCTATTACTACTACAATGACAACCAGTACTACTACTACTACTACTACTACTACTATAACTACTACAATTACTACTATTACTAACTCTACTACTACTACGGCTGCAACTACTTCTACTACTACAACTACTATTACTACTTCGACTACTACTGCTACTACTATTGCTACAAGTACTTCGACTACTACCACTTGTCGTACTTCTACTACTACTACTACTACTACTACTCCTACGACAACTTGAACTACCACTATTACTCCCCCTACTACTACTACTACTCCTACTACTACTACTTCTACACTTATTGTTACTATAACTACTAATAATGAAACTTCTACTACTATTACTACTACTACTAGTACAACTACTATAACTACAACAATAACAACTTCTCTTGTTGCTACTACTACTGCTACTGTTGCTGCAACTAGTACTACTACTACTATAACTATTGCTACAAATACTACTACTACTACTACCACCACCATTACCACTACTACTACTATTACTACTTCTATTCCCACTACTGCTTCTAGTATAATTACTACTACTACTACAAACACTACTACAGCTACTATTGTAATTACTACTGTGACTACTACTACTGCTACTACTACCACTACTGCTACTGCCACTATTGATACTACTTCTATTGCTATTACTACTACTACTGCTACTCCTTCTACTGCTACGTCAGCTACTCCACCTCCTCCAACTACTACTGCTCCAACTACTACTATTACTACTACTACTTCTCCTTGTAATACCCCTAATCCTACACCTACTCCTATTATTACTACAACTACTGCTACTACTACCACTACTACTACTATTTGTATTACGACTACCACAACTACTTTTACGACTACTTCTACTTCTACTACAACTACTTGAACTACTACTACTATTACTAATACTAGTATGACTACTTCTACTACTACTACAATAACTACCACTACTAGTATAATGAATATTAATGCCACTACTACTGCTCCAGCTATTTATACTACTACTACTACTACTCTTGCTACAACTACTACAATCACAACCACTGCAACTACTACTACTTCTACCACTACTATAATTGTTGCTGCTACTACTGCTGCAACTACATCTACTACTGCAACTGTAACTACTACTACTACTACTGCTGCTGCTGCTATTACTACTACTACTACTACTAGTACTCCAAGTACTTCTACTACTACTACTTCTAGTACTGCTTCTACTAATACTACTACTACTACTACTACTATGACAATTAGAACTACCACTACTACTCCTCTTCCTACTACTACTAACCCTATTGCTACTACTTCTACACTTATTGTTACTATTACTACTAATACTAAAACTTCTACTATTATTACTACTATTACAACAACTATAACGACAACTACTTCTACTGTTGCTACTACTACTACTACTATTGTTGCTACTTGTACTACTACTACTACACCTATTGCTACAAATACTATTACTCTACTACTATTACCACTACTACTACTACTATTACTACTTCTATTGCTACTACTACTTCTACTACAATTACTACTACCACTACCACCACTATAGCTACTACTCCTACTATTGTGATTACTTCTGTAACTACTACTACTACTACAACTACCACTACTGCTACTACCCCTATTGGTATTACTTCTATTGCTATTACTACTACTACTGCTACTACTATTGCTGCTCCAGCTACTCCTCCTCCACCTACTACTACAACTACTCCTACTGCTACTATTACTGCTACTGCTTCTCCTAGTCCTACCCCTAATCCTACACCTACACTTATTACTACTACAATAACTACTACTACTACCTCTACTACAATTTGTATTACTACTACTACAACTACTACTACAACTACTTTTACTACTACAACTACTAGAACTGCTACTACTGCGGCTACTACAATAACTATGGCTACTACTACTACTACAACAATTTCTACTACTACTAATGCTATAGCTACAACTCCTAGTACTACTACTACTACAACTTTTGCTAAAATTACGACTACTAATAATAATAATACTACTACTACTACTCCAACTACTATATTACTACTACTACTACTATTGTAACTACTGCAACTACTATTACTACTACTACTACTTCAACTATTACTGTTGCTACTGCTACCACTACTACTACTACTACTACTTCTCCTATTTCTACTACTACTACTGCTTCTACTACTTCTACTACTTCTACTTCTATTACTAATACTACAACTACTCATTCTACTATTACTACTACTCCTCCTACTATGACTTCTACTCCTATGACTTTTTCTGCTACTACTGTGGCGACTACTTCTATGACTACTACCACTACTACTACTACTTCTACAACTAAAACAATAACTACTACTGCTACTACTGCTCCTCCTCCAACTACTAGTACGACTATTATTGTTGCAACCACTGCTGCCGCTACTACTACTATTACTACGACTCCTACTCAAACTCCTACTCCTACTACTATTCCAACTATAATTTCTCTTAATACTACCACTACAACTACTGCTGTTGAAACTACTACTACAACTACTAATACTTCTATTGCCACTACTACTACTACTCCTATTCCTGCTACTAATACTACTTCAACTATAACTACTATAACTACTACTGCTGCTGCTACTTCTACTACTACTACTGCTACTACTACTACTACTCTCCCTCCTACTGCTACTACTACTACTACTATTACCACCACTATAACAACTCCGGCTGCTGCTACTACTACTGCTGCTACTAGTTGTACTACTACTTCCGCTAGTACTACTACTGCTAGTGCTATTTTTAATATTAGACTACGGCTAAGACTACCGCAGCTAAAACTGCGGCTAGTACTACTACTATACTACTACTACTTCTGCTAGTACTACTACTACCACGCTACTAGTACTACTCATACTACTATTCATGCTACTGCTACTCCTACAACTACTGTTGCTGCTACTCCTATGGCTACTACTATTGCTACGTCTACTGCAATTACTACCGCTGCTACAACTACTGCTACTACAACTACAACTTTTGTTACTACTAAAACTATAGCTCCTTCTACTACTACTACCATTGCCACTTCTATCTCTGTGGTGACACGTATTACTACGTCTTCCCCGACTTCTACTACTTCTGCAACAACTATTGCTACGGCTAATACTACTTCTACAACAACAATAATTACTACTGCTACCACGACTACTACTACTGCTACTAGTACTACTAAAACTACTGCTACAATAATAACTACAACAACAACAACAACAACAACAACAAGTACTACTACTACTACTACTACAAGAACTACTACTACAACAACAACAACTACTCCAACTACTACTACTACTATTACTACTAGTACTAGTACTACTACTACTAATCCTACTACTAGCACTACTACTTCTGCTGCTCCTACAGCTACAACCATTTGTATCTCTACTACTACTACTACTCCTCCTCCTCCTCCTCCTCCTCGTACTTCTACTATACAACTACTACTACTATTTTTGCTGCTGCTTCTACCACTCCTATTACAACCACTTCTACTGCAACAACTACTACAATTACTATTACTTAACTACTACTACAACTACTAGTACTACTACTACTGCTACTACTTTTGCTACTACGACTATAGCCACTACGACTACTACTTCCGCACTACTACTTCTATTACCACTTCTACTGCTACAGCAACTACTACTACTACTAGTATGATTACTACTTTTACTACCACTACTACTACTGCTACTACGCTACTGCTACTACTACTACTACTAGTCCTATAGATACTATTGTTACTACTACTGCTAAGACAACAACTAGGACTATTATTGCTAGAACAACTACTACTTCTGTTATAATAACTATTACTACTAATACTTCTACTACTACTACAACTGCTGCTACATGTACTACTACTACAACAATTGTCACTACTTCTCATATTACCACTACTTTAACTACTACTACTACTACAACAACTTCAACAGCTATTATACAACTACTACTACAACAACTACTACTAGTAGTACTACTACTACTACTGCTGCCACTACGGGTACCACTACTTTTGCTACTACTACTACTACTACTTCTACAATTGCAACTACTTCTACTTTTATTACTACTACTATAGCCGCTACTACTGCTGCAACTAGCACTTTTGCTACTACTGTTATAGTTACTGGAACTACTCCTACGCCCACCACAACAACTACTATTACCACTGCTTCTATTACTACTACTACTACTACTACAACAACTACTACTACTAGTACTACTACAACTGCTACAAATAGAACTCCTACTACAACGGTAACTACTACTTCTTCTACAACTGCTGCTACTCCTAATACTACTACTACTCCTACTATAGCTACTACAGATACTACTACTTTGACTACTAATACTACTACTACAACAGGTATTACTTCTACTACTATTGCTGCTGCTGCTACTACAACTGCTACTTTCGCTATTACTGCTACTACTATGGCTACTACTACTACTCCTCCTCCTCCTCCTCTAGCTACTACAATAACTGATGCAACTGCCGCAATTGCTACTACTAAAACTGCAAATACTACTGCCACTACTGCTACTATTGCTACTACAGCTGCTAATTCTACTACTCCAACTACTCGTGCTACTAATACTACTACTAATGGTGCTGCAACTACTACTACAACTACTGCTACTGCTACTACGACTGCTACAACTACACCTACTACTACTGCTGCTGCTACTATAGCTGCTACTACTACTGCTGCTGCTCCCACTACTTCGACTGCTACTACAACAACTATTGCCACTAAAATTATCAATTCTACTACTTATACTACTAGTGCAATTACTACTACTACTACTTGTTCTCCTATTACTATTACTACTACTACTACAACTGCTACTATGACTTTTGTTGCTCCAACTAATACTGCTACAGCGATTTCTTCTACTACTACTGCTAGTTTTGCTAGTACTACTACTACTACGACTTATTCTACGACTATTACTACTACTACTACTACTTTTGCTGCTGCTACTACAACTGCTACTACAAATACTACAACTAATATGACTGCTATAGGTACTACTGTTACCACTACTTTAACTACTACTATTGCTGGTACTGCTACCATGGCTACTGCTACTACTAATGCTGCTGCTTCGGCTACTACTTCTACTATTACTACTACTGCTGCTGCTGCTGCTGCTGCTGCTACTACTACTACTACTACTACTACTACTACTACTAGTACTACTGCCACTACTACAACTACAACAACAACTGCTACTATTACCATTACTGATACAAGTAGCACTACTACTATGAAACAAATACTAGTACAACTGCTACAACTATTGCTACTACATCTCCAACAACAATGATAACTACTACTACTACTACTTCTCCTACATCAACAATTACTACTACTACTATTGCTACAACTAATGCTAATGTTACTACTACTACTACTACCTCTACTACTACTACTACTGCTACTATTGCCACTACTGCAAGTACTACTACCACTATTACTGCTACTATTACTAGCACGACGACTACTACAAATACTACTACTACTAATACCACCACCATAATTGCAACTACTAATATAGCTACTACTACTACTACTGTTGCTCCTATTACTATTACTATGACTACTACAACTGCTACAACCACTACTACAAGAACTACTACTATTCCTCCAACTGCTACTAATACTACTGCTATTGCTGCTTTACTACTAGTCCTACAGCTACTACTGCAAGAACTGCTCCTTTTCGTACTACTACTGCTGCTGCTAAGACTACAACTACGACTAGTATTGCTACTAATACTTCTACTACAACTACAACTACTGCAATTGCTACTACTACTACTACAGTAATTATTACTACTACTCATATTACCACTACTTCAACTACTACTAATACTACTACTACTACTACTACTTCTACAGCAAATATAATACTAGTCCTGCTGCTGCTGCTACTATTGCTAGTACTACTGTTACTACTACTACTACTGTTCCTACTTCAACTACAACTGCTACTACTGGCACTCCCACCACCACCACTACTGCTACTACCACTAGTATAGCTGCTACCACTACTAGTACTACAAGTACTACTACTCCAACTAGTACTATTTATGCTACTATTGTAGCTAATGAACCACTACTGCTACTATCGCTACAACTACTACTAGTCCTACTAATATTACCACCACTACTACTACGATTACTACTACCACTATTACTACTACTACTACTACTACTATGACTACTACTTCTACTTCTGCTAGTACTACTACTACTGCTCCTACTAATCTGATGCGGCTGCTACTACTATTACTACTACAACTACTGCTACTACCATAGCTACTAATACTGCTATAACTACTGTTGCGACTACTACTATGGCTATGAGTGTTGCTGCTACTTCTACTATAGCTACAACAACTTCTACTAGTACTACTACGACTACTACTACAACTATTGCTTCTGTTGCTACTACTACTACTACTAACACTACTACTGTTGCTGCTGCTGCTACGGCTACTACTACTACTACAAATCCCACTACTACTGCTACAACTCCTACTACTACTACTACTACTACTACTCCTACTGCTACTGCTACTGCTGCTAGTACTACTACAAATGCTACTACTATTACTACTACTGCTGCTATGATAGCTACTGGTGCTTTTGTTGCTACTTCTACTGCTATTACTATTGTTGCCACTACTACTATGACTACTACTTCTACTAACCAACACTACTACTACGACTGCTGCAACTGATGCTTTTACTACTACTATTACTACTACTATTGCTACTACTAATTACTGCTACTAATACTTCTACTGCTGTTACTGCTGCAATTGCTACTACTACTACTGCTACTACTGCTATAACTACTACGGCTGCTACTACTGCCATTGCTGCTGCTACTACTGCTACTACTACCACTATTGCATCTACTACTACTACTAATACTACTGGTATTGCTACAACTGTTGCTATTGCAATAACTGCAACTACCACTATTAATTTAACTACTACGTCAACCACTACACCTGCTACTACTACTACTCCTTCTTTCACTACTACTACTACAACTTCTACTACTACTACTATTACTACTACTTCTACTATTGCTACTACTACTGCAATTGCAGTTGGTACTACTACTAGTACTATTGCAACTACTAGTACTTCTATTACTTCTGCTACCACTAGAACTACCACTTCTCATACTACTAGTAATACTGCTACTGCTACTGATTCTACTACTACCACTTCTATTATGGACATTGCTACTACTACTACTACATCAACTACTACTTATATTTCTACTTTTACTACTACCCCTATTAATACTACTACTACTTCTGCGACTAATACTACTACTCCTACCACAACTAATTATACGACTGCAACTATTACTACTACTTCCGCTACTACTACAATTCCTACCACTAATATTGCTACTAACACAGCTACTGCAGCTACTACTTCTACTACAACTTCTACTTTTACTACTATTACTTCTACTACTACTACATCTACTGCTGCAACTGCTGCATCTGCAACTTCTACCATAGCTACTACTACTAATACTAATACATTTGCTACTTCTACCACTGCAACAAATATTACTATTGGTATTGTTGTTGCTATCGCTACTACAACTACAACCACTTAGCCTAGTTCAGCTACTACTATGACTACTACTACAACTACGACTATAACTAGTACTACTACTACTACTACTATAAATACTAGTGCTATTACAACTATAATTGCTACCACTACTACTATTTTTATCAGCCCTACTATTGCAACGATTGCTACTTCTACCACTCCTACTACTACGGCTACTTATAATACTACTACTTTTACCACTACTGCTACTACTATTGCTAGTACTACTACTACAGCTACTACCAGAACTACTACTACTCCTACTATTGCTACTATAGCTACTGCTACTACTATGATTAATACTACATTGAATACTACTACTACCTCTATAGCTACTATAACAACTAGTACCCTTACTATTGCTACTACTACTACTGCTACTATTGTTACTACTACTACTACTACTACTACTTCCACTGCTACCGTTGCTGCTGCTACTGTAGTTGCTACTGCTACTGCTACTATAATTACTACTACTATAATTACTACTACTACTAATACTACTACTATTGGTTCTATTATTACTACTATTAGTACTGCTTCTGCTACTGCAGCTACAATTTCTTCTACTACTATTACTACTTCTACGACTACTATTATTACTACTATTACTACTACTACAACTTCTACTACTACTACTACAACAACTCTACTATTATTACTATACTGCCACTTCCACCTCTTCTGCTACTATTATTACTGCTACTACTTCTACAACTATTACTACTATTACTACTACTGCTACTACTACTACAACTATAATTTTTCCAACAATAACAACTACTGCTACTTCTCCTAGTACTAGTTCATCTCCAGCTACTACTAGTGCTACTACTACTTTCGCTACTACTGTTGCTACTGATACAACAACTACTACATCTATTACTGCTACTGCTGCTGTGGGTAATACTGCTACTACTATGATAACTATTGCTGCCACTGCCACTGCTTCTATGATTACTTATCATACTACTACTACTGCTGCTATTATTACTGCTAATACAATTACATCAACTATTTTTAAGGCTATAGCTACTACTACTTCTCCTACAAAGACTTCAACTACAACTTCTATTACTTCTACTACTGCCACTGCTGATGCAACTACTACTACTTCTACTACTACTGCTGCTACTACTGCCACTACTACTACTACTACTACTGCTACTACTATTGCTACTGCTACTATGAGTCCTTATCATACTATTACTACTACAACAATAATAACAACTACTACTACTCCTACAACTTCCACTGCTACTACCACAACTACTGCTACGACCGATGCTACTACTACTACTACTTCTACTGGTGCTGCTACTATGGCTACTATTGATGCTGCAGCCATTCTTGCAACTACAACTATAACTACTATTACTACTACTGCTACTACTACTACAATGACTACTACATCTAATCTGAATACTAATATTGCTACTAATACTAACACTACAGCAGCTGCTGCTACTACTACTGTTGGTGCTACTATTGTTATTACTACTGCTGCTATTACTATTACTACTTTTACCCCAACTGTTACTATTACTTCTACTTCTACTAGTACAACAATTGTTGTTGCTACTTCTGCCACCGATAATATTGCTACTACTGTTGCCACTTATGCTACTGCTACTACTGCTACTATTCTAATGATGCTACTATTATTTTCACTACTACTTCTATGACTGCTTTGGTGACTACTACTATGGCTACGAGTGTTGTTGCTACTTCTACTACTACTACAACTAGTACTGCTACTACTACTACTACTACTAATATAACTACTGCTACTGCTACTACTATGACTATT
Organism: Trichopus zeylanicus subsp. travancoricus; assembly: GCA_005019695.1. Taxonomy (NCBI): domain Eukaryota; kingdom Viridiplantae; phylum Streptophyta; class Magnoliopsida; order Dioscoreales; family Dioscoreaceae; genus Trichopus; species Trichopus zeylanicus. The sequence continues at coordinate 78,806 of RXID01022301.1, read as the reverse complement.
ACTACTACTACTACTACTACTACTACTATGACTACTACTGCTACTGCTCCTAGTACTACTACTATTACTATTGCTATAACTACTTCTACTACTACTATTGCTACTGCTAATACTACTAACTATTATTACTATTACTACTACTACTACTACTGTGGCTACTTCTTCTACTGCTACTACTGCTGTTGCTACTGTTACTACTACTACTAGTGATGCTACTACAACTACTATTACTACTACTGCTGCTACTACTACTAATAGTACTACTTCTACTATTCTACTATTGCTATTTTTGCTACTGTAACTACCCTGACCACTGATTATAGAAGTAGTAGTAGTACAAGTTATAAAAATAGTAGTTGTATTAGAAAAAGTAGTAGCAATAGTAGCTGCAATTGTAGTAGTAATGGAAGTGGCAGCCGAAAAATAACCTTAGTAGTGTAGTAGTAGTAGTAGTAGTAGTTGTTGTTGTAATAGGAATAGTAGAGGTAGTAGCAGTAATAGTATCAGAAGCAGTTATAGTAGTAGAACTAAAAGTAGTAGGTGTAGCAGAGCAGTAGTAGTAGTCATTATTGCAGTAATAGTAGTACTATAAAATGGAGTAGTAGTAGATGTAGTAGTAGTATTAATAATAGTAGTAGTAGTGTTAGTGGCAGCAATAGCAGTAGTAGTAGTCATAGTAGAAGTAGTAGCAACATTAATAGTAGTAGCAATAGTAGTAGTAGTAGTAGTAGTAGCAGTTATACTAGTAGTAGTAGTAGGAGCAGTAGCAGTAGTAGTAATAGGAATAGTAGCAATAGTCAGAGAAGTCGAGTGGTAGCAGTAGTAGCGGTAGTAGTAGTAGCGTAGTAGTAGAAGTAGCAGTAGTAGTAGCTGTAGTGGTAGTAATCATAGTAGTAGGAGGAGGAGGTGGAGATGAAGAGTAGTAGTAGTATCAAAAGTAGAAGTCATAAAAGTAGGTGTTGTAGTAGTACTAGTTGTAGTAGTGGTAGCGGTAGTAGTAGTTACAGTAGTAGTGGTAGTAATAGAAATAGTAGTAGCAGCAGGTAGAAAGTAGCAGTAGTAGTAGTAGTGTTAGGTCTAGCAGTAGTAATGGCAGTAGTAGCAGCAGTAGTAGTACTAGTAGTAGTTGTAGTTGTGAAAATAGTAGTAATAGTAGTAGTGATAGGAGTAGCACTTATTATTACAGAAGGAGTAGTTGCAATAGTAGCAGTAGTTGTGATCGTAATAGTAGTCGTAATAGCAGTAGCAACAGTGGCAACTGTAGCAATAGTAGCAGTAGTAGTTGTAGTAGTAGTAGTAGTAGTAGTACTAGCAATAGCAAACATGGTAGTAGTAGCAGTGGTGTTATTAACAGCAATAGTAGTCGTAGTAGTTGTAACAGTAGCAGTGGAAGAAGGAATAATATTACCAGAAGTAGTACTAGGAGTAGTTGTAGTAGTAGTGGCTGTAATAGTAGTAGCTGTACTTTTAGTAGCAACAGTAGTAGTTCTAGTAGTAGCAGTAGTAGTATTAGTGGTGCTAGTGGTAGTAATAGTAGTAGGAGATGTAGTAGTAGAAGCAAAAGTAGTAGTTGAAATAGAAGTTGTTGTAGTTATAATAGTAGTAGAACTAGCAGTTGTAGTAAAAGTAGTAGTAGTTGTAGCAGTAGCAGTAGTCGCTGTAAAAGTAGTAGTAGTTATTGTTGTTGTAACTATAGTAGTAGTTGTAGTTGTAGAAGTGGTAGTTGTAGGAGAAGTAGTAATAGTAGTAGTTGAAGTAGTTGTAGCTGCTGTAGTAGCTACAGTAATAGAAGTATTAGTTGTAGTAGTAGTAGTTGTTGTTGTATTAATAGTAGTGGTGGTGGTGGTGGTGGTGGTGGTGGTGGTAGTAGTAGTAGGAATAGTAGTAGTAGTAGTAGTTGAAGTAGTAGTAGCAATAGTAGTAGTAGATGTAATAGTCGTAGCAACCGTAATAATAATAGAAGTAGTAGTTATAGTAGTTATAGTAGTTATAGTTGCAGTAGCATTAGCAGGAACAGTAGAAGCCACAGTAATAGTAGTAGTAGTAGTACTAGTAGTATTGGTGGTGGTAGTAGGAGTAGCAGCAACAGGAGCAGTAGTACTAGTATGAATAGTCGCAATAGTAGTAGTTATAGATGTAGTAGTAGTAGCAATAGTACTAGGAGTATCAGTAGCCATAGTGGAGGTTGTAGTAGTAGTAGCAGTAGGAGTATTAGTAGTTGTAGTAGAAGCAGTAGTAGTATTGGTGGCAATAGTAGTGGTAGTAGGAGAAGTAGTAGAAGTAGTATTAGTTAGTGCAATATTTCTAGCAGTAGTAGTACGTGTACCATTTGTAGTAGCAGTTGAAAAGATAGTAGTAGTAGCAGGAGTAGTAGGTTCAGCATTAGTAAAAATAATAGTTGTAGCAATAGTAGTAGTAGCAAAAGTAGAAATAATAGCAGTAGCAGTACTTATAGTAGAAGTAATAGTATTAATAGTAGGAACAGTAGTTGTCATAGCAGTAGCAATAGCAGTAGTAGTAGTAGTAGTCGTAGTTGCAATTGTAGTAGTAGTACCAATAGCAGTAGTTATTGTAGTAGTAGTAATAGCTATAGTCATACTAGTAGGAGAAGTGGGAGTAGTAGTAGCAGCAACAGCAGTAGTAGTAGGAGTAGTAGGGGTAACAGCAGTAATACTCATAGTAGTAGTAGTAGTTTTTGTAGCAATAATAGTAGGAGTGGTAGCAGTGGTAGCAATAGCCGTGTAGCATTTGCAGTAGTAGTTATTATAGTAGTAGTAGTAATTTTAGTAGTTGTTGAAGCAGTACTAGCAATAAGAATAATAGTAGTAGTAGTAGAAGTAGTTGTATTAGTAGTTGAGTTTTAGTAGGTGGGGTAGTAGTACTACTTGTTGTAGCAGTTATAGTCATCGCTGTAGTCACAGTTGTGGTGGTGGTAGTAGTTGTTGTTGTTGTTGTAGTAGAAGATGTAGTAGTGGAATTCGTAGCAGTTTTGCTAGCAAAAGCAGTAGTAGTATGAGTAGTAGTAGTAATAGTAGCAAAAGTAGTAGTTGCAATACTAGTAGTAGTAGTATTAGTAGGAGAAGTAGTATAAGCAGTTGCAGTAGTTAAAGCAGTAGTAGTCCTAGATGTAGTAGCAGCAGTAGTTGTTATTGTTGTTGTAGTCATAGTAGTAGTAGGAGTAGTAGTAGTTGCAGTAGTTGTAGTTGCTATAGTTGCTTCAGTAGCAGTAGTTATTGTATTGGTCATAGTACTAGTAGCAAAAATAGCATTAGTAGTAGTACCGGAGGTAGTAGGAACTGTATTATTAGTAGGAGAAGTAGTAGTAGCTATAGTAGTTGTTGTACGGGTAGTCGCAATAGTAGCAGTAGCTGTAGTTGTAGTAGTAGTAGTAGTAACTATAGTAGCAATAGTAGTAGTTGTATAACAGTAGTAGTAATAGCAAAAGTAGTAGTAGCAGCAGTTGTAAGCCAAGTATTGGTATTAGTAGTAGCTGCAGTGGCAGTAGTAGTAGTCATTGTTGTCGTAGCAAAAGTAGCAATAGTAGTAGTAGTTGTTGTTGTCGTAGTAGTAGTAGTAATAGTTGTAGTAGTAGTAGTTGTAATAATAGCAGTAGCAATCCTAGTAGTAGCAGTAGTACTAGGAGTAGTAGTAGCTGTAGTATTAGTAGTAGTAGCCACAATAGTAGTAGTAGTAGTAGTAGCAATTGTGGTGGCAGAAGCAATATTAGTAGCAGTAGTAGCAGCAATTGTTAGAGTAGCAGTAGTAGTAGTAGTAGTATTAGTGTTGTAGTAGAAGTAGTAGCTATAGTAGTAGAAGTAGTAGTTGGTGAGGTAGTAGTAGTAGAGTAGTGGTAGTAGTGGTAGAAGCAGTAGTAGTAGTAGTGGTAGTGGTAGTATTAGTAGTAGTGGCTGCAGTGTTAGTAGTAGTGGCGGCAGTAGTAATAGGAGTAGTATTAGCTGTAGCAGTTGCAGCTGAAGTAGCGATAGTTGTAGTAGTTAAAGTAATAGCAGAAGTAGTAGTAGTAGCTATAGCAGTAGCAGTAGCAGTAGTTATTTTAGAAGAAGTAGTAGTGGCAGTCATATTAGTGGTAGTGGACGTAGTAGTAGTAGCAGTATTAGTAGCAGTAATAGTAGTAGTAGTAGAAGTAATCATCATAGTAGCCATACTAGTAGAAGTAGTAGCAGTAGCAGTAGTAGCAAAAGCAATTGTTGTAATTGCTACAATAGTAGTCGTAGTTCTAGTAGTTGTAGTAGGAGTAGCAATAGTAGCAGTATTAATAGTAGTAGTAGTAGTAGTAGGAGTAGCAGTTGTAGTATTAATAGCAAGAGCAGTAGTAGTAGTTATTGTAGTGGTAGCAGCAAAAGCTTTAGTAATGGAATTAGTAGTTGTAGCAGCAGTAGCTTTTGTTATAGAATTAGTAGTAGTAGTAGAAGTAGCAGCACTAGTAGTAGTAGGTATAAGGGAAGAAGTAGTATAAGCGATAGCAGTAGCAGAGGTTGTTGTTGAATTTGTAGTAGCAGTAGTAGCAGAAGTTGCAGTAGCTCTAGTGGTAGCAGTGGTAGCTATAGTAGCAGCATAAGTAGTAGTAGTAGTTGTAGTTGCGGAAGTAGTAGTAGTAGTAGAAATAGTAGAAGTACTAGTAGTAGTAGTAGTAGTCATAGCAATAGTAGTAATAGCAACAGTAGTAGCCGCAGTACTAGTAGTAGTAGTGGTAGTGGTACTAGCATTAGTATTAGTAGTAACAGTATTAGGAGCTATAAGAGCGATTGTAGTGCTTATACTAGTACGTGCTATAGTAGTAATAGTAGGAGCAGTTGTAGTTGTAGTAAGTGTAGCCATAGTAGTAGTAGTAATAGGAGTAGTAGTGGTTGTAACAGTAGTAGTAGTAGGAGTAGTAGTAGAAGTTGCAAGAGCAGCAGCAGCAGTAGTAGTAGTAATAGGAGTAGTAGCTACAGTAGCAGCAGTAGCTGGAGTAGTATTAGTAGCAGTGGTAGTAGTAGCAGTCGTAGTAGTAAGAGTAGCAGGAGGAGTAGTAGCATTAGTAGTAGGAGTAGTAGTGGTAGTTGCAGTTGCAGTAGTAGAAGTAGTAGTAGTAGCAAACGTAGTTGCAATATTATTATTAAATATAATAGTAGTAGTAGTAGTAGAAGCTTGAGTAGTAGTAGCAATAGTAGTAGTAGGAGTAGAAGAAATAGTAGCAGCAGTAATAGTAGTCGGAGCAGTTGTAGTAGTGGTAGTTGCAATAGATGTAGTAGCAATAGTAGCAGTTGGAGTACTAGTAGTACAGTAGTAGCAGCTGTAGTTGTTGTTGTAGTAGTAGTAGTCATAATAGAAGCAGAAATACCAGTAATAGTTGTAGCAGTAGCAGTAGTAGCAACAGCAGTAGTAGTAGTAGTAGTAGTAGTAGTAAAAGTAGTAGTAGCAAAAATAATAGTAGTAATAGTAGCAGTAGTAGTAGTCGTAGTAGTATAGTTGTTGATGTTGTTGTTCTAGTAATAGTTATAGTAAAAGTAGTAGTAGTAGTTTTAGTTGTGGAAGCAGTGGTAGTTGTAGTAGTAGTAGAAGTAGTAGAAGTAGGAGTGGTAGTAGTCATAGTAGCAGTAGCGGTTGTAGTAGTAGAAGGAGATGTAGTAGTAGTAGTAATATTAGTAGTAGTGGTAGCAGCCGTTGTAGTAGTTTTCGTAGTAGCAATATTAGTAGTCGTAGTAATAGTAGCAGTAGCAGTAGTAGCAATAGTAGTATTTTTAATAGTTGTGGTAGTTGTAGTTGCTATTGTAGCTATACTAGTACTAGTATTAGTTGCAGTAGGAGTAGTAGCTATCATAGTAGTAGTAGTAGTAGTAGGAGAAGTTGTATTAGTCGTAGTAGCTATAATAGCAGTTGCAATAGTAGTAGGAGTAGTAGGAGGAGGAGGAGAAGTAGTTGTACTTGCAATAATAGTAGTAGCTATTGTAGTCGCGACAACAGTAGTAGTTGTAATAGTAGTTAGAGTAGGTGTAGCAATTGCAAAAACAGCAACCGTCTTAGCCGTAGTACTACTAGTAGTAGTAGTTGTAGTAGTTGGATTAGTAGCAATAGTAGGAGCAGTTGTAGCACTTGTAGTAGTTGCGGTTGTAATAGTAGTTGTTGTAATAGTAGGAGCAGTAGTAGTTGCAGTAGGAGTGGCATTAGTGGTAGGAGTATCAGTAGAAGTAGTAGTGGTTGTAGTAGTAGTTGTAGTAGGAGAAGAAGTAGTAGTAGTAGAAGAAGTAGCTGTAGTAGTAGTAGTAGCAGTCGGAGTAGGAGACGTAGTTGCAGTAGTATTTGTAGTTGGAGCAGTATTAGTAGTAGTAGTAGCAGCAAAAGTAGTAGTAGCAGCAGTAGCAACAGAAGTAGTAGTAGCAGGAGCAATAGCATTTGAAGTTGCAGCAGTAGAAGTAGTAGTAGTAGCAGTAGTAGTAGGAGTATTATTACTAAAAATAATAGTAGTAGTGGCACTGAAGGTGCAGTAGTAGTAGTGATTATAATAGGAGTATTAGTAGTAGTAGGAGCAGCTGCAGTAGTGTTAGCAGTAGTTGCAATAGTATTAGTTGTATATTAAGGTAACAGCAGTAGTAGTAAGGCTGTTAGTAGCAATTAGAGTAGTCCCGCAGTTGTAGCAGTTATAGTAGTTTTTGTAGCAGTAAATAGTTAAAGTAGTAGCAGTAGTCGTAGTAGTAGGAGAATATAAGTAATAGTTGAAGTGCAGCAGAACAGTAGTATGCAGTAGTACGAGTAGTAGCAGAGTAGAAGGAGTAGCAGTAGTAGTAGTAGTTACGATAATCGCAGTAGTAGTAGTTGTAGCAGTTTTAGTAGTTGGGGTAGCAGTAGTTATTGTTGTAGCAGAAGTTGTTGCAGTAGAAGCTATCATAGTACTAGTAGTGGTATTAGTAGGAGAAGTAATAGTTGTCGCAGCACCTGCAGTAGTAGCATTAGTAGTAGGGGTAATAGCAGCAGCAGTAGAAACAGTATTAGTAGCAATAATAGTAGGGCTAGGAGAAGTAGTACTAGTAGGAGAAGTAGTAGCATCATTATTAGTAGTAGCAGTAGTTGTAGTAGTTTTTTAAATAGTAGTGGTCGTAGTAGCAACTGTAGCAATAGCAGCAGCAGTAGGAGTAGTACCAGTAGTAGCAATAGTAACATGAGCGGCGACAGCAGCAGTAGTAGTTGTAGTAGCTATAACAGTGGCAATAGTACTAGTAGTAGCAGTAGTGGTAGTGGTACCAGTAATAGCTATACTAAGCATAGTAGTATTAGGAGTAGTAATAGTGGCAGTAGAACTTGTAGTAGCAATAGTAGTAGTAGCAATTCTAGTTGTTGTAGAAGTAGTAGTAGTAGAAGCTGCAATAATAGTACTACTAGAAGTAATAGAAGTAGTAGTAGCATTAATAGGAGTAGCAGTAGCAGTAGTGGTTGTAATACGAAGAGTAGTAGTAGCAGTATAGTAGTTGTAGTGGCCTAATAGCAGTAGCAGTAGTAATAGTAGTAGCAGTAGTAGTAGTTATAGTAGCAGTAGTAGTAACAGTAGTAGTAGCAGTGGATGTCTTAGTGGCAGTAGTAGTAGCAATAGTAGTAGTAGCAGTAGCAATAGTAGCAGTAGTAGTAATAACCAGTAGCTATAGTACTTGTAGTAGTAGGAGGAGCAGTAGTAGCTGCAGCAGTAGTATTAGTAGCAATAGCAACATTAGTAGCAGTAATAGTAGTAGCAGTAGTAGTAGTAGTAGCAGCAGCAGTAGTAGTAGTAGCAGTAGTAGTAGTGGAAGCAGTCGCAATTGTAGTAGGGGTAGTTTTAGTACTAGCATAACTAGTAGTTATAGTGGTAGTAGAAGCAGTTGTAGCCACCGCAGCAGTAGCAGTAGTAGCTATAGTAGTTGTTGTAGTAGTAGTAGCAGTAGCAATATTAGTTGTAGCAGAAGTAGGAAAAGTAGTAGTTGTTGTATAGATGGTAATAGTAGTAGTAGTAGTCACAGTAATAGTGGTAGTAGCAGCAGTAGTAGCAGTAGCAGTAGTAGTCGTATTAGTAGTAGAAATAGAAGTAGTAGCAATAGCAATAGAAGTAGTAGAAGCTATATTATTAGTCGCAATTGTAGTAGTAGTAGTAGTAGTAGTAGTAGTAGTAGTAGTACTTGTGCTAGTAGTCATGGCAGTAGTAGAAGCAGTGGTAGCGATAGTAGTCGTAGCAGTAGTAGAAATAGTAGTAGTAGAAGTAATAGTAGAAGTTGTGTTAGTAGTAGTAACATTAGCATTAGTTGTAGCAGCAGTAGTAGTAGTTCTTGGTGTTGTTATAGGAGTAGTAGTACTAGTAGTTATCGTTGTTGTGGGAGAAGTAGTAGCAATAGTTGTAATTGTAGTACTAGTATTTCTTGTCCTAGTAGTAGTAGTAGTTGTATTAGTAGTGATAATAGTAGTTGTTGTTGTAGTCATAGTAGCAGTAGTAGAATTAGTAGTAGTAATAGTAATAGTAGTAGAAGTAGTAGATGTAATAGTAGCAGTAGTAGTGGTAGGGGCAGCCATAGTAGTAGTAGCTGCAATAGTTATAGTTAAAGTAGTGGAAGCAGTAGTTGCAGTAGCAGTCGTAGTAGTAGTTGTAGTAGTAGTACTAGTAGTAACTGTAGTAGTAGTAGCAGTAGCAGTAGTTGTAGTAGCAATAGTAGTAGAAGATGTAGTAATTATTGTAGCAGCAGTAATAGTAGTAGTAGTAGCATTACTAGCAAAACTAGTAGTAGGAGTGGATGCAGTAGCAGCACTAGAAGTATTTGGAGCAAAAAAATTCATAGTAAATGTTGTAGTAGCAGTAGCAATAGTAGTAGGAGAAGTAGTAGTAGTAGCAGTAGTAGTAGTTGCAACAACAATAGTAGTAGTAGTGGTAATTGAAGTTGTAATCGAAGTAGTGGAGGTAGTAGTAGTAGCTGTACAAGTAGCAGTAGCAGTAGTTATTGTAGGAGAAGTAGTTGTAGTAGTAGTAGTATTAGTGGTAGCAGAAGTAGTAGTAGTAGCAGCAGTAGTAGTAGCAATAGTAGTAGTAGTAGTAGTAGTAATTGTCATAGCAGCCGTACTAGTAGTAGAAGTTATAGTAGTAGCAGTAGTAATAGTAGTTGAATAAGCAGTTGCTTTAATTGTTACAATAGTAGTCGCCATTGTAGTAGTCGTAGTAGTTGGAGTCCTAGCAGCTATAGTAGTAGTAGTAGTAGTAGTTGTTGTAGTACTAATAGCTGGAGCAGTATTAGTAGTAATATTAGGGGTAGCAGCAGAAGCTTTAGTAATGGAATTAGGAGTAGTAGTAGTAGTAGCAGGAGCAGTAGTAGTAGGTATAGGGGATGAAGTAGTATAAGCAGTAGCAGTAATAGAAGTTGTTGTTGTATTTGTAGGAGCAGTAGTAGCAAAAGTTGCAGTAGTCGTAGTGGTAGTAGTAGTAGCTGTAGTAGCAGCAAAAGTAGTAGTAGTAGTAGCTGTAGTAGTAGTTGTGGTAGCAGAAGTAGTAGTAGCAGTAGAAATAGTAGAAGTAGAAATAGTAGTAGTACTAGTCATAGAATTGTTAGTAATAGTAATAGAAGTCAGGGTAGTATTTGCAGTAGTAGCAGTAGTCGTACCAATCATAGAAGTTGTAGAAGTAGTAGCCGCAATACTAGTAGTAGTAGCGGTTGTGGTACTAGAATTAGTAGTAGTAGTAGTAGTAGTAGTAGGAGCTGTAGGAGCGATTGTAGTGCTTATAGTAGTATGAGCTATAGAAGTAGTAGTAGTAATAGTAGGAGTAGTTGTAGTTGTAGTAGGAGTAGCTACAGTAGCAGTAGTAAAAGGAGTATCAGTAATAGCAGTAGTGGTTGTAACATTAGTAGTAGTAGGAATAATAGTAGTAGTAGCAAGAGCTGTAGTAGTAGTGGTAGCAGTAGTAGTGGCAGTAGTAGTAGTAGTAGTAGCAATGGGAGTAGTAGTTGCAGTAGTAGTAGTTGTTGGAGCAGTATTAGTAGCAGTGGTAGTAGAAGCAGTCGTAGTAGTAATAGTAGTAGCAGTAGTAGTAATAGTAGGGGAAGTAGTAGCAGGAGGAGTAGTAGCATTAGTAGTAGGAGTAGCAGTTGCAGTTGTAGTTGCAGTAGTAGAAGTAGTAGTAGTAGCAAAACTAGTTGCAGTATTATTATTAAACATAATAGTAGTAGTAGTAGTAGAAGCTGGAGTATTAGTAATAATAGTAGTAGTAGGAGTAGAAGAAATAGTAGCAGCGGTAATAGTAGTCGGAGTAGTAGTGGTAGTGATTGTTGCAGTAGAAGTAGTAGCAATAGTAGAAGTTGAAGTAGTAGTAGTATAGTAGCAACAGTAGTAGTTGTGGTTGTAGTAGTTGTAGTCGTAATAGGAGAAGAAATACCAATTCTAGTAGTAGCAGTAGCAGTAGTACTGATAGCAGTAGTAGTCATAGTAGTAGTAAAAGTAGTAGTAGTAGTAGCAGTAATAGTAGCAGTAGTAATAGTAGCAGTAGTAGTAGTATAGTTGTTGTTGTTGTTCTAGTAATAGTTATTGTAAAAGTAGTAGTAGTAGTTTTTGTTGTAGAAGCAGTGATAGTAGTAGTAGTGGTAGTAGCAGTAGTAGGAGTAGGAGTGGTAGTAGTCATAGTAGCAATAGCAGTAGAAGCATATGCAGTAGTAGTGGTAGTAATATTAGTAGTAGTAGTAGTAGCCATGGTAGCAGTTGTTGTAGTAGCAATATTAGTAGTAGCAGCAATAGTAGCAGCAGCAGCAGTAGCACTAGTAGTATTTTTAATAGTTGTGGTAGTTGTAGTTGCTATTGTAGTTGTATTAGTAGTAGTATTAGTAGTAGTAGGAGTAGTTGCTATTGTAGTAGTAATAGTAGTAGCAGTAATAGAGGTAGTAGGAGAAGTTGTAGCAGTCGTAGTAGCTGTAATAGTAGTTGCAATAATAGTAGCAGCAGTAGGAGGAGGAGAAGCAGTAGTACTTGCGATAGCAGTAGTAGCTATTGTAGTTGCGGCAGTAGTAGTTGTTGCAATAGTAGTTAGAGCAGGAGTAGCAGTAGTAGAAATAGCAATCGTCTTAGCCGTAGTACTAGTAGTTTTCGTTGTAGTAGTTGCATTAGTAGTAGCAGTAGGAGCAGTTGTAGCACTTGTAGTAGTTGGAGTTGTATTAGTTGTAGTAGTAATAGTAGGAGCAGTAGTAGTTGTAGTAGGAGTGGCATTAGTGGTAGGAGTATTAGTAGAAGTAGTATTGGTCGTAGTAGTAGTTATAGTAGGAGAGGTAGTACTAGCAGTAGTAGTAGCAGTCGAAGCTGGAGATATAGTTATAGTAGTAGTAGTAGTTGGAGCAGTATTAGTAGTAGGAGCAGCAGTAGCAGTAGTAGCAGGAGCAATAGCAGTTGAAGTTGCAATAATAGTAGTAGTAGTAGTAGCAGTAGTAGTAGGAGTATTGTTAGTAAAAATAATAGTTGTAGTAGTACAGAAGGAGCAATAGTAGTAGTAGGAGCAGCAGCAGTAGTGTTAGCTGTAGTTGCTGTAGCAGTAGTAGCAACAGTAGTAGTAGCCGTAGTAGCAATTAGAGTAGTAGTAGTAGTAGTTGAAGTAGTAGTAGTTGTAGCAGTAGTAGCAGTAGTCGTAGTAGTAGGAGAAGTACCAGTAATAATTGATGTAGCAGCAGTTGCTTTAGTAGTGCAAGTAGTAGTAGTAGCAGAAGTAGAAGTTGTAGCAGTAGTTGTAGTAGTTATGATAATAGCAGTAGTAGCTGGAATAGCTATAATAGTAGCAGTAGTAGTTGTTGTAGTAGTTTTAGTAGTTGGGGTAGCAGTAGTTGTAGTAGTTTTAGTAGTACTAGTAGTAGTTATCGTAGAACTAGTACTAGTAGTAGTAGTCGCAGCAGCTGTAGTAGAAGTAGCTAAAGTAGTAGCATTAGTAGTAGCGTAATAGCAGCAGCAGTAGTAGAAATAGTAGTAGTAGTAGTAGTTAGGCTAGCAGAAGCAGTAGAAGCATTAGTAGTAGTAGCAGTAGATGTAGTAGTATTTTAAATAGTAGTGGTTGCAGTAGTAGTTGTAGCAGTAGCAGGAGCAGTACCCGTAAGAGCAATAGTAGCATGAGCTACAGCAGCAGCAGCAGCAGTAGCAGCAGCAGCAGTAGTAGCAGTAGTAGTAGTTATAGCAGTGGCAGCAGTAGCAATAGTAGTAGTGGTATCAATAGTAGTTGTAGCAGTACCAATAGTAGTAGCAGTATTAGGAGTAGTAGTTGTGGTAGCAGAACTTGTAGTAGCAACAGTAGTAGTAGCTGTTCTAGTTGTAGTAGTAGTGGTTGTCGCAGAAGAAGTAGTAGTAGAAGTTGCAATAATAGTCCTTCTAGAAGTAGTAGAAGTAGTAGTAGCAGTATATGGTGTAGTAGGAGCAGTAGTAGCAGTAATAGGAGTAGCAGCAGTAGTAGTGGTTGTAATAGGAGCAGCAGCAGCAGCAGTAGTAGTAGTTGTAGTGGCCGTAATACTAGTAGCTGAAGTAGCAGTAGCAGCAGTAGTAGTAGTTATGGTAGTAGTACTAGTAGTAACAGCAGTAGCCAAAGTAGTAGTAGTAGTATTAGTAGTAGTAGTAGCAGTAGCAGTGGATGCCTTAGTGGTAATAGTAGTAGTAGGAGAGGTAGTAACAGTAGTAGTAGACATAGTAGTTGTAGTACTATTAGTAGTAGTAGTACGAGAGGTAGTAGTAATAGCAATAGTAGTAGTAGCAGTAACAATAGCAGTAGCAGCAGTAGTAGAAGTAGGAGAGATGGTAGTAGCAGTAGTAGACATAGTAGCTGTAGTACTACTAGTAGTAGTAGGAGTAGTAGTAGAAGCAGTAGTGATAGTATTAGTAGCAATAGCAGCATTAGTAGTAGTAGTAGCAGTAGTAGTAGTATTATTAGTAGTAGTAGTAGTAGTAGTGGAAGCAGTAGCAATTGTAGTAGGGTTAGTCTTAGAACTAGCAGAACTAGTAGTTGTAGTCGTAGTAGAAGCAGCTACAACCACAACAGCTGTAGCAGTAGTAGTTATAGTAGCAGTAGTAGGAAAAGTAGTAGTTGCTATAGAGGTGGTAATAGTAGTAGTAGTAGTCACAGTAATAGTAGTAGTAGCAGCAGTAGTAGAAGCAGTAGTAGTAGTCGTAGTAGAAGTAGAAGTAGTAGCAATAGCAATAAAAGTAGTAGTAGCTATATTAGTAGTCGCAATTGTAGTACTTGTAGTAGTAGTAGCACTTGTGGTAGTAGTAATGGCAGTAGTAGCGGTAGTAGTCATAGCAGTAGTAGCAATAGTAGTAGTAGTAGTAGCCGAAGAAGTAGTAGTAGTAGTAGTAAAATTAGCATTAGTTGTAGCTGTAGTAGTCGTAGTAGTTGTTGTCGTTGTAGAAGAAGTAGCAGTACTAGTAGTTATAGTTGCTGTAGGAGAAGTAGTAGCAATAGTTGTAGTTGTAGTACTAGTATTTGTTGTAGTAGGAGTGTTAATAGTAGTAGTTGTTGTAGTTGTAATAGTAATAGTAACATTAGTAGTAACCATAGTAGTAGTAGCAGCAACAACAACAGCAGCAGCAGCAGTAGTAGTAGTAGACATAGTAGCTGTATTACTAGTAGTAGTAGTAGGAGTAATAGTAGCAGTAGTGCTAGTATTAGTAGCAGTAGCTGCATTAGTAGTCGTAGTAGCAGTAGTAGTAGTGGAAGCAGTAGCAATTATTGTAGGGTTAGTCTTAGAAGTAGCAGAACTAGTAGTTGTAGTGGTAGTAGAAGCAGCTGCTGTCACAGTAGCTGTAGAAGTAGTAGTTATGGTAGCAGTTGTAGTAGCAGTAGCAGCAGCAGTAGTAGGAAAAGTAGTGGTCGTTGTAGAGGTGGTAATTGTAGTAGTAGTAGTCACCGTAGTAGTAGGTGTAGCAGCAGTAGTAGCAGCAGCAGTAGTAGTTCTAGTAGTAGTAGAAGTAGAAGTAGTAGCAGTAGTAATAAAAGTAGTAGTAGCTTTATTAGTAGTCACAATTGTAGTAGTTGTAGTAGTCATGGCAGTAGTGGCGATAGTAGTCATAGCAGTAGTAACAGTAGTAGTAGTAATAGTAGTAGTAGCAGAAGTAGTAGTAGTAGTGGTTGTTGTAGTAAAATTAGCATTAGTTGTAGTTGTAGTAGTAGTAGTAGTTGTTGTTGTTGTTGTAGAAGAAGTAGTAGTACTAGTAGTTATCTTTGTTATAGGAAAAGTAGTAGCAATAGTTGTAGTTGTAGTACTAGTATTTGTTGTCGTAGTAGTAGTAGTTGTACCAGTAGTGGTAATAGTAGTAGTAGTTGTAGTAGTAATAGTAATAGTAATAGTAGTAGAAGTAGTAGTTGTAGTAGCAGTAGTAGTTGTAGGAGCAGCCATATTAGCAGTAGCAGCAGTAGTTGTAGTTAAAGTAGTGGTAGCGGTAGTAGCAGTAGGAGCCGTAGTAGCGGTAGTTGTAGCTATAGTAGTAGTAGCAGCAGCAGCAGTAGTAGTAGTAATAGTAGTAGAAGAAGTAGTAATTATGGTACTAGCAGTAGTAATTGTAGTAGCATTACTAGCCAAACTAGTAGTAGGAGTGGATGCAGTAGCAGCACTAGTATTAGTTGAAGCAGCAAGAGTCATTGTAACTGTTGTAGTAGCAGTAGTAATAGTAGTAGGAGAAGTAGTAGTAGTAGGAGGACGACGAGGAGGAGAAACAGTCTTAGTTGTAGTAGTAGTAGCAGTAGTAGCAGTCGAAGTAGTGGAGCCAATAGTAGTAGTAGTAGCCGTATAGCAGTTGTAGTAGTATTAATAGTAGTGGCAACAGCAGTAGTAGTAGTATGTGTGGTAGTCGCCGTCGCAATAGAAGTAGCAGTAGCAATAATTGCACCAGTAGTAGTATTAGTAGTTGTATTAGTAGCAATAGCAATTGGAGTAGTAGTATTAGCAACATAGGAGCAATAGTAGTAGTAGTGGCAATAGTAGCAGTAGTAGCGATAGTAGTAGTAGTGGTAGCCGAAGTAGTAATAGTAGTAGTAAAATTAGCATTAGTTGTAGTTGTAGTAGTAGTAGTAGTAGTTGTTGTTGTTGTAGAAGTAGTAGTACTAGTAGTTATTGTTGTTGTAGGAGAAGTAGTAGCAATAGTTATGGTTGTAGTACTAGTATTTATTGTCATAGTAGTAGTTGTTGTTGTCAGTAGTGGTAATAGTAGTAGTAATAGTAGTAGTAGCAATAGTAATAGTAATAGTAGTAGCAGCAATAGTAGTAGTAGCAGTAGCAATAGCAGCAACAGTAGTAGTAGTAGGAGAGGTAGTTGTAGTAGTAGACATAGTAGCTACAGTACTAGTAGTAGTAGTAGGAGCACTAGTAGCAGTAGTAGTGGTAGTATTAGTAGCAATAGCTACCTTAGTAGTAGTAGTAGCAGTAGTAGTAGTGGAAGTAGTAGCAATTGTAGTAGGGTTAGTCTTAGAACTAGCAAAACTAGTTGTTGTAGTGGTAGTAGAAGCAGCTGCAGCCACAGCAGCTATAGAAGTCGTAGTTATAGTAGCAATTGTACTAGTAGTAGCAGTAGCAGTAGTAGTAGTAATAGTAATAGGAAAAGTAGTGGTCATTGTAGAGGTCATAATAGTAGTAGTAGTAGTCATAGTAATAGTAGTTGTAGCAACAGTAGTAGCAGCAGTAGTAGTAGTCGTACTAGTAGTAGAAGTAGAAGTAGTAGCAGTAGCAATAAAAGTAGTAGTAGATATGTTAGTAGTCGCAATTGTAGCAGTTGTAGCAGTAGTAGTAGTAATTGTGGTAGTAGTCATGGCAGTAGTAGTGATAGTAGTCATAGCAGTAGTAGCAATAGTAGTAGTAATAGTAATAGTAGTAGAAGTAGTAGTAGTAATAGTAAAATTAGCATTAGTTGTAGCTGTAGTAGTAGTTGTTATTGTTGTTGTTGAAGAAGTAGTAGTACTAGTAGTTATCTTTGTTGTAGGAGAAGTAGTAGCAATAGTTGTAGTTGTAGTACTAGTATTTGTTGTCGTAGTAGTAGTAGTAGTTGTATCCGTAGTGGTAATAGTAGTGGTAGTTATAGTAGTAATAGGAATAGTAATTGTAATAGTAGTAGAAGTAGTAGCTGTAGTAGTAGTAGCAGTTGTAGAAATAGCCATAGTAGCAGTAGCAGCAGTAGTTGTAGTTAAAGTAGCGGTAGCGGTAGTAGTAGTAGCAGCAGCCGTAGTAGCAGTAGCAATAGTTGTACTAGCACCAGCAGCAGCAACAGTAGTAGTAGTAGTAATAGTAGTAGAAGAAGTAGTAATTATTGTAGTAGTAGTAGTAATTGTAGTAGCATTACTAGCAAAACTAGTAGTAGGAGTAGATGAAGTAGCAGCACTAGAATTAGTTGAACAGCAAAAGTCATTGTAACAGTTGTAGTAGTAGTAGTAATAGTAGTAGGAGAAGTAGTAGTAGTAGTAGTAGTAGCAGCACCAGCAGTCGTAGTAGTAGTAGGAGCAGTAGTAGCAGTCGAAGTAGTGGAGGTAGTAGTAGTAGTAGTAGCCGTAATAGTGGTTGTAATAGTATTAGTAGTAGTGGCAACAGCAGCAGCAGCAGTAGTAGGTGTCGTAGTTGCCATCGCAGTAGTAGTAGTACAAGTAGCACTTGTCATCGTCATAGTAGTAGTAGTAGCAGTTGTAGCTAAAGTAGTAGTGGTAGTATTAGCAGCAACAATAGTAGTAGTACAAGTAGTACTTGTCATCGTCATAATAGTAGTAGTTCTAGTTGTAGTAGTAGTAGCTATAATAGTTGTAGTAGTAGTAGTAGTAGTAGCATTAGGAGTAGAAATAGTAGTAGAGGAAGTAGTAGTTGTCATAGTAGTAGTAGTGGTAGTAGTAGCAGTAGCAATACCAGTAGTAGTTGAAGTAGTAGTAGTAGTAGTAGTAGTAGTAGTAGTAGTAGTAGTAGTAATAGTAGTAGTAGTAGTATTAGAAGTAGTTGTTGTTGTTGTTGTGGTAGTAGTAGTGGCAATAGGAGCCTTAGTAGCTATAATGGTAGTAGTAGCAGTCGTAATAGTAATAGCAATACTACTAGTAGTAGTAGTCGTAGTAATAGTAGTAGAAGTAGTTGTTGTAATACAAGTAGCAGCAGTAATATTAGTTGGAGTAGTAGTAGTAGTAGTAATAGTAGTTGGATAAGTACCTGTAGTGGGAGTATTAGTAGTATCCGTAGTAGTAGTAGGAGTAGTAGTAGTAGCAGCAACAGCAGTATTAGTAGCATTAGCAGTAGTCGTAGTATTAGTTGTACTAGCAGTAGTAGTTGTTGTAGAAGAACTAGTAGTAGCAGTAGCTATTATTGTTATAGGAGACATAGTAGTAGTAGTAGTGGAAGTGGCAGCAGTAGTATTTGTTGTTGTATCAGTAGCACTAATAGTGACAGCAATTATAATAATAGTAGTTGTAGTAGTAGTAGTAATAGTAGTAGTAGTGGTAGAAGTAGCAGCAAAAGTAATTATTGTAGTTGTAGCAGTCGTAGTATTTGTTGTAGCAATAGTAGCAGTAGTAGCGGTAGTAGTAGATGTAGTTGTAGTCGTAGTAGTAATTGCAGTAGCAATAGCAGCAACTGTAATAGTCGAATTGTGGTAGAACCAGTAGCAATAGCAGCCCTAGTTGCAATAGTAGTAGTAGTAGAAGTAATAGTTGCAGTAGTAGTAGTAATAGCAGTGGAAGAAGTGGAAGCAATTATAGCACTTGTAGTAGTCGAAGAAGAATTAATAGTAGCAGAAGTAGTAGTAGTAGTTGCATTATGGTAGTCGAAGTAGTAGTAGTAATACTCGTAGCAATAGTAGTAGTAGCAGTAGTAGTTTTAGTTGGAGTCAGAGTTGTAGTAGTAGCAGTGGTAGTAGCAATAGTAAAAGTAGTTGAGGAAGTTGTAATAGTGGCAAGTCGTAGTAGTAGTAGTAGTAGTAGTAGTAGTAGTAGTAGTAGTAGTAGTAGTAGTAGTAGCAGCAGCAGCAGCAGCAGTAGTAATTATAGTAGTAGTAGTAGCTGTAGTGACATTCGAAGTAGTGGTAGCAGTATTTGCAATTGTAGTAATAGTTGCAGAAGTAGTACTATTAGTAGCAGTCGTGGTAGTACTAGTTGTAGTTTTTGTTGGTGTAGCAGTAGTAGTAGTTGTTATACTAGTAGTAGTAAAACTAGTAGAGGAAGTTATATTGGTGGCAATAGTAGTTGTAGGTGTATTAGTAGTTGTAGTAGTAATAGTAATAGTAGTATTAGTAGTGGAACTTATAGTAGCCGTAGTAGTAGTTATAGCAGTCAAAGTAGTAGTAGCAGTATTTGCGGTAGACTTAATAGTAGTAGAAGTAATAATAGTAGTAGTAGTACTAGTAGTACTAGTAGTAGTTGTAGCAGTAATACTAGCCTTGCTGTAGTAGTAGTAGCAACTGTAGTATTAGTTGGAGTAGCAGTAGTAATAGTAGGAGCAGCAGTAGGAGTTGTAGTAGTAGTAGCTGCAGTATTAGTTGGAGTAGCAGTAGTAGTAGTAGTAATAATAGTACTAGGAGAAGTTTTAGTTGTTGTAGTAGTCGTAGTATTAGTAGGAGCAGCTGTAGTAGTAATGGTAGTGGTTGCAGTAGTAGTAGTAGCAGTAGTAGCAGTAACTGTAGTAGTTGTTGTAGTAGTTGCTGCAACAACTATTATAGCAGTAGTGTAGTAGTAGTTGTTATTGTTGTAGTAACGGTATTAGTAGTAGTAGTAGTAGCAGTTATCGTTATAGTAGTAATAATAGTGGTAGCAGTAGTAGTAGCAATGGTAGTAGTCGCAATAGCAGTAGTAGTAGTAGCTGCAGTAATAGTGGGAGTAGTAGCAGTAGCAATAGTAGTTGTAGTAGTAATAGTAGTAGTAGTAGTGGTAGTAGTAGTAATTGTTATAGTAGTAGTTGTTATAGTAGCACTAGTAGTAGTAGCAATAGCAGCAGTAGTAGTACTAGTCATAGCAATGACAACAAGAAGAGCAGCAGTAGTAGCAGTTGTAGTAGTAATAGTAATAGGAGTAAGTGTAAGAGGAGTAGTACTAGGAGTAGTAGTAGTTTTTTTTGTAGTACTTGTAAGAGTAGCAGCATTAGTAGTAGTGGTAGTAGTAGAAGTAGTAGTAGTAATAATAAGAGTAGTAATAGTAGTAGTAGTAATAGTAGCAACAGTAGTAGTAGTTGTACTAATAGGAGTTGGTGTTGGAGAAGGAGTTGGAGTAGTAGTAGTAGTAGGATGGGGAGGAGGAGTAGTAGTAGTAGTAGTAGTCGTAGTAGAAGTAGTAATCGTAGTAGTAGAAGTAGGAGTAACGGTAGTAGTAATAGCAATAGTAGCAGTATGAGTACTAGTAGGAGTACTAGTAGGAGTAGAAGTAATAGTAGTAGTTCTAGTAGTAGTAGTAGCAGTAGTACTGGTAATAATAGTAATAGTAGTAATAGTACTATTAGTGGTAGTAGTAGATGTAGTAGTAGTAGTAATATGTGGAGGAGTAGTAGTGGTGGTAGTGGCAGCAATACTACAAGTAGTAGTAGTAGTAGTATTAGCAGTAGTACTAGTAGTAGTAGAAGTACTGGTGGTAGTAGTATGAGTAGTAATAGGAGTAGTAGTGGTACTAGTAGTAGTAGTAGTAGTAGTAGCTGTAGTAGTAGTAATATTAACAATAGTAGTAATGTAGTAGTAGTTCTTGTGGTAGTAGTGGCAGTAATACTAGTAGTAGTAGTAGTCATAATAATTGTAGTAGTAGTAGTAGCAATAGCAGTAGTTGCACTAGTAGTAGTAATAGTAGTAGTAGTAGTAGTAGCAGTAGCAGCAGTAGTTATAGTGGAAGTAGTAGTTGTTGTTGTTGTTGTAGAAGGAGTAGGAGTTGGTGTAGTAGTAGTTGTTGTAGTAGTAGTCGTAGTTGTGTATTAGTTGTTGTAGTAGTGCAGTAACAGTAACAATAGTACTAGTAATAGCGGCAGTAGTTGAAGTAGTAATTGCAGTAGTAGCAGCAGCAGTAATTATTGTAGTAGTAGTTCTAATAGTATTAGTAGCAGTAGTAGTAGCAGAAGTAGTAGTTGTGGTTGTAGGAGTAGTAGGTGTAGTAGTAGTTGTTGTTGTAGGTGCAGCAACAACAGTTCTAGTACTGGTAGTAGCAGTAGTAGTTGTTGTTGTAGCAGTTGTAGCAGTCATAGAAGTCATAGTTATAGCAGAAGTAGCTGTAGGAGTAGTAGTGGTAGTAGTAGCAATAGTAGTAGTTGTTGTAGTAGTAGTAGCAGTAGAAGTTGTAGCAGAAGTAGTTGTTGTATTAGTTGAAGTAGTAGTAGTAGTGATACTAGTAGTAGTAGTAGTAGCAGGAGTACGAGTAGTAGTAGTCGGAGAAGTTTTAGTAGTTGTAGTAGTAGAAGTAATAGTAGTACTAGCAGTAATTGGAGTATTAGTTGTAGTAGTAGAAAAAGGTTGTAGTAGTAGGTGGAATAGTAGTAACTGTAATAGCTATTATTGTAGTAATAGTTGTAGTCGAGGTAGTGTTTGTAGTAGTCGTAGTAGTAGTTCAAATAGCTGTTAGAGTAGTATTAGTAGTAGTAGCAGAAGTAGTAGTAGTAGCAACTGTGGTTGTAATAGTAGGTGGAGCACTAGTAGTAATAGTAGTAGTAGTTGTTGTTGTTGTTGTAGTAGTAGTAGTAGTCACAGTAGTAGTAGTACTACCACTGTGGCTTCTACTATTGCTACTACTACTGCTACTGCTCATACTACAATTAACACAGCTACTACTACTGCTACTCCAACTAATACTACTACCGCTACTACAACTACTACTACTAATATTACTACTTCTACTACTACTACTTCAATTTCTATTACTAGCTCTACTACTACTACTCCTGCAACTACTACTGCTACGATTACTACTACTATTGCTACAGCTACTTTGGTTACTACTGTTACTACTGCTACCACATCTTCGACTGTCACTACAACTACTACCGCTACTATTATTACTTCTAGTACTACTGCTACTACAGCTATTGTTGCTACAAGAACAATTACTACTGCTGCTGCTGTTGCTTCTACTACTACTATCACTACTGCTACCACTAGTTTGACTGCCACTAAAATTACTACTACTACTACTACTGCTCATACTACTACTGCTTCTACTACTAGTATTGCTACAACAACAACTACTACTACTACAAATGCTACTATCATTACTCCTACCGCTACTACTATTGCAACAGCTACAGCTACTACTACTGCAACAAATACGAGTGCTACTACTACTACTATGATTACTACCACTCCTACTACTAATATTACAACTAGAACTTCTACTGCTTCTACTACTATTACTACTTCTGCTACTACTACTACTACTTCTGCTACTACTATTACTACTACTACGACCTCTGCTACTACTACTGTTGCTATTACTACTATTGCTACTACAAGTACCACTACTACGACTATTAATATTGCTATTACTACTACTAGTATTACTTCTTTTGCTACAACTATTATTACTACTACTACTACTGCTGCTGCTGCTACTACTGCTACAACTGCAACTGCTGCTACTTTAGCTACTGCGGCTACTACTACTACTACTGCCACCACTAAAACGATTGCTACTTTTGTTAATAATGCTACTACTACTACTACTATAACTGCCACTACTGCTATTGCTGCTACTGATGCTACAACTACTGCGAGTACTTCTACTATTGCTACAACTACTACTATTTCTACCACTAATGCTACTAGTACTACTACTTCTATAACTACAGCCACTACTACTACTACTTGTACTCTTACTACTACACTACAACTTCTACAACTGCTACCAATGCAATTGCTACTATTGCCACTTCTAGTACTAATACTACTGTTACTACTATTACTCCTCCCCCTTCTACTACTACTACCACTACAATAGCTACTGTTGAAACTACTACTAGCTACAACTACTAATGCTGCTATTACTGCTACTACTACTACTCCTCCTATTCCTTCTACTAATACTACTTCTACGATAACTACTACAACAACTACTACTACTACTGCTACTTCTACTACTACTACTACTACAACTACAACTACTACTCCTATTGCAACTACTACTACTACGACTATTACCACCACTATAACAACTCCGGCTACTGCTACTACTACTACTACTAAAAATAGTACTACTACTTCATCTACTACAACTACAGCTAGTGTTATTGCTACTACTACGACTACTACTACTACTACCGCAGCTACTACTGCGACTACTACTACTACTACTAGTCCTGCTACTACTACTACCACTACTAGTACTACTCATACTACTATTCATGCTACTGCTGCTCCTAAAACTACTGTTGCTGCTGCTCCGAAGGCTACTACAACTGCAAATACTACTTCTGCTACTACTACTTCTACTACAACTACTACAACTATAACTTTTGTTACTAGTAATACTACAACTCCTTCTACTACTAGTACAATTGCCACTTCTACCTCTGTGGCGACAAGTATTGCTACTACTTCCCCTACTTCTACTACTTCTACAACTACTACTGCTACCACTACAACTACTTTTACAACAACAACTATTACTACTGCTACCACGACTACTACTATTGCTACTAGTACTACTAAAACTACTACAACAACAACTACTACTACAACAACAACAACTACTACTACTACAACTACAACTACTACAATAAAAACAACAACAACTACTACTACTATTACTACTAGTACTACTAGTACTACCACTACTACTAATCCTACTACTAGCACTATTACTTCTACTGCTCCTACAGCTACTACTATTTGTATCTCTACTACTACTCCTCATCCCCTTCCTCCTCCTACGGCTGCTACTACAACTACTACTACTATTTCTGCTACTGCTTCTACTAATACTACTACAACCACTTCTACTGCCACAACTACTTCTATTACTATTACTACAACTACTACTAAAACTACTAGTACTACTACTACTGCTACTAATTTTACTACTATGACTATAGCCACTACGACTACTACTTCTATTACCACTTCTACTGCTATTGTAACTACTACTTCTACTACTACGATCACTACTTTGACTACCACTACAGCTACTGCTACTACACTACTGCTACTACCACTACCACTACTACGAGTCCTATAGATGCTACTGCTACTACTACTAATTTTTGTACTGCTACTACTACTGCCAAGTCTATAACTAGGACTACTATTGCTACTACTACTACTACTACTTTTGTTACAATAACTATTACTACTAATACTTCTACTACTACTACAATTGCTGCTACGTGTACTACTACTATAGCAATTATCACTACTTTTCATATTACCACTACTTCAACTACTACTACTACCACAACAACAACTTCTATAGCTATTATAGACTACTACTGCTACTACTAGTACTACTGCTACCACTATGGGTACTACTACTTCTGCAGCTACTACTACTACTACTACTTCTACAATTGCAACTACTAGTACTTCTATTAACACTACTACAACCGCTACAACTGCTACAACTAGTACTACTGCTACTACTGTTATAGTTACTAGAACTACTCCTTTGCATAATACAACAACAACTACTACCACTACCTCTATTACTACTGCTACTACTACTACAGCTACTACTGCATCTACTACTACTACTAGTACTGCTACTACTACTACAAATAGAACTCCTACTACAACGACAACTACTACTTCTTCTACAATTACTACTACTCCAAATACTACTACTACTCCTACTATAGCTACTACAAATACTACTACTTCGACTGCTACTTCTACTACTACAAGTACTACGACAAGTACTGCTAATACTACCACTACTACTACTACTCCCACTACTACTGTTGCTGCTGCTAATACTACCACTACTACTACTACTCCCACTACTTCTATGGCTACTACTGCTACTACTCCTCCTCCTCCTCTAGCTACTACAATAACTAATGCAGCTGCTGCAACTGCTACTACTACAACAACAAATACTACTGCGACTAATGCTACCATTGCTACTACGGCTGCTAATACTACTACTCCAACTACTATTGCTATAAATAATACTACTAAGGGTGCTGCAACTACTACTACAACTACTAGTACTGCTACTGCGACTGTTACAACTACACTTACTACTACTACTACTACTGCTACTATAGCTACCACTACTGTTGTTCCCATTACTTCAACTGCTACTACTAAAACTGCTGCCACTGCCACTACAATTACCACTACTACTACTAATACTGCTACTACTACTACTTCTCCTACTACTATTACTACTGCTTCTACAACTACTACTATGACTTTTGCTACTCCAACTAATACTACTGCTGCTATTGCTTCTATTCCTACCAATAAGTTTGCTACTACAACAATAACTACTACTACTTCTACTACTATTAGTACTACTACTACTACTACTTCTGTTGCTACTACTACTGCTACTACAACAACTACTGCTACTATAGCTGCTACAGGTACTATTGCAACCACTACTTTAACTACAACTACTGCTGCCACTGCTACCATGGCGGCTACTGCTACTACTACTACTGCTACTATGGTTACTACTACTACTGCTACTACAACGGCTATAATATCAACTACTACTACTACCACTACTAATACAAGTAGCACTACAACAAATACTAGTATAACTACTACAACTATTGCTACTACATCTCCAACAACAATGATAACTACTACTACTACTTCTCCTACATCAACAACAACAACTACTACTACTGCTACAACTAATGCTAATGTTACTACTACTACTACTTCTTCTTCTTCTTCTACTACTACTACAGCTACTATTGCTACTACTGCTACTACTACTACCACTATTACTGCTGCTACTACTACCACAATGGCTACTACAAATACTACTACCACTACTACTACAACCACAATTGCAACTACTAATATAGCTACTACTACTGCTGCTGCTACTACTACTGTTGTTACTAGGACTATTACTATGACTACTACCAGTACTACAACCGCTTCTACAACAACTATCACTATTCCTACTACTACTAATGCTACGTCTACTACTAGTCCTCAGCTACTACTGTGACAACTGCTACTTTTCGTACCATTGCCACTACTACTAAGACTAGTTCTACGACTACTATTGCTACTAATTCTACTACTACAACTACAACTACTGCTACTGCTACTACTACTATAGTAATTATTACTACTACTCACATTACCACTACTTCAACTACCACTAATACAACTATTACTACTTCTACGGCTAATCTAATATTGTTGCTGCTACTACTACTACTAGTAGTAATACTGCAGCTAGTACTACTACTACTTGTACTACTGCTGCTACTTCTACTACAACTACTTCTGCAGGCACTCCCACCACCACCACTACTACTACCACTACTATAGCTGCTACCACTACTACTACTACTCCTACTACTGCAACTAGTACTATTTCTACTAGTATTGCAACTAATGAACTACTACTACTACTACCACCACTACTATTACTCCTAGTCCTACTACTATTACCAGCACTACTACTACGATTACTACTGCCACTATCACTACTACTACAACTACGACTACTATTACCGCTACTAATGCTGATTCAGCTGCTACTACTATTATTATTAGAACTACTGCTACTATTACTGATACTAATGCTGCTATAACTGTTGCTGCAACTACTACTATGGCTATGAGTGCTGCTACCACTTGAACTACAGTATAACAACTTCTGCTACTACTACTACCACCACCACCATAACTACTGCTACTACTACGACTACTACTATTACTACAACTACTGCTACTGTTACTACTACTACTACTCCTCCTCCTCCTCCTACTGCTACCGCTACTACTACCACTACAAATACCACTACTACTGTTACAACTACTATTGCTACTACTACTATTGCTGCTGCTACTACTACTACTACTGCTGCTGCTGCTGCTACTGCTACTGCTGCTACTATTACTGCAAAGGCTGCTACTATTACTACTTCTGCTGCTATGACAGCTACTAGTGCTATTGTTGCTACCTCTGCTACTACTACTGCTGCTACTACTACTGCGATGACTACTACTTCTACTAACTAATACTACTACTACAACTATTGTAACTACTACTGCTGCTACTACTACTACTACAACTACTACTAGTACTACTAACTACCGCTACTAATACTTCTACTGCTGTTGTGGCAACTACTACTACTACTACTACTACAACTACTACGGCTGCTACTACTGCCGTTGTTGCTACTACTACTGCTACTACTACCACTATTGCATCTACTACTACTACTAATACTACTGCTGCTGTTGCTACTACAACAGCGGCAACTACCACTACTAAACTAACTACTACAACTACCACTACACCCTCTATTACTACTGCAACTACTACTACTACTACTTCTACTTTTGCTACTATTGCTGCAGTTGTAGCTTGTACTACTATTAATACTACTGCAACTACTACTATTCTATTTCTTTTGCTACCGCTAGAACTACCAGTTCTCATACAACTATTAATACTGCTACTACTGCTACTTCAATTATGGATGTCGCTACTACTACCACAACATCAACTATTACTTCAATTACTACTTCTACTACTACTCCTGCTAATACTACTACTGCTTCTGGGGCTAATGCTACTACTCCTACCACTACCAATTATACTACTACAACTACTACTACTACTTTTGCTACTACTACTATTTCTACCACAACTATTGCTACTACTGCTATTGCTGCTGCTACTTCTACTAGTACTACTACTACTTTTACAGCTACTGCTGCTACTGCTGATACCGTTACTACTGCAACTGTTGCACCTACAACTACTACCACAGCTACAACTACTAATACTAATACTTATGCTACTGCTACTACTGCGACAACTATTACTATTGGTATTGCTGCAGCTATTGCTACTACTACTTCAACCACTTCGACCAGTTCTGAACTACTATAACTACTACTACAACTACGACTATAACTAGTACTACTAGTACTACTACAAAAACTACTACTATTCCAACTATAATTGCTACCACTACTGCTATCTCTACTAGCACTACTATTGCAATTGTTGCTACTACTACTACTGCTACTACTACAGCTACCTATGATACTACTACTACTTCTACCGTTACAGCTACTGCTATTGTTACTACTACTACTACAGCTACAACTACCAGAACTACTACTACTCCTATTATTGCTACTACAGCTACTGCTACTACTACGACTAATACTACAATGAATACTACTTTTGCCTCTACAACTGCTAATACAACTAGTACCCTTACTATTGCTACAACTACAAGTACTACTACTAGTTTACTGCGGCTACTGCTACTACTACTGCTACTGCTACTACAATTGCTACTACTACTGCTACTATAATTACTGCTACTACAGCTCCTACCATTGTTGCTACTATGATTACTACAACAAGTACTGCTTCTGCTACAGCAGCTACAACTACTTCTACTACTATTACTTCAATGGCTACTACTATCACTTCTATTACTACTTCTACAACTACTACGATTACTACTATCAACACTATTACTACTTCAACTACTACTACCACTACTACTACTATTACTATTACTACTACTTCCACCTTTTCTACTATTATTACTACTGTGACTACTACTACTACTACTTCTTCTTCTTCTTCTTCTATAACTAATGCCACTATTACAACTACTGCTATAACAACTACTATAATTATAACTTTTCCAACAATAACAACTACTACTACTTCTCCAACTCCTACTACTAGTAGTGCTACTACTACTTCCACTACTATTGCTGCAACTACTACTACTACTACTTCTACTTCCAATACTTCTACTACCGCTCCTCCTGATACAACTACTACTACTTCTATTACCGCTGCTACGAGTAATACTGCTACTACTGCTGCTGCTACTATTACTGCTAATACAACTACTGTAACTATTTTTACAGCTACAGCTACTACTACTTCTTCTATAAATACTACAACTACAACTTCTACTACTACAGCTACCTATAATACTACTACCACTTCTACCGCTA
Source organism: Trichopus zeylanicus subsp. travancoricus (assembly GCA_005019695.1). Classification (NCBI taxonomy): domain Eukaryota; kingdom Viridiplantae; phylum Streptophyta; class Magnoliopsida; order Dioscoreales; family Dioscoreaceae; genus Trichopus; species Trichopus zeylanicus. The sequence continues at coordinate 50,741 of RXID01022301.1, read as the reverse complement.
CAACTACTGCTATTGTTACTACTACTACTACAGCTATAACTACCAGAACTACTACTACTCCTATTATTGCTACTACAGCTACTGCTACTACTACGACTAATACTACAATGAATACTACTTCCGCCTCTACAACTGCTAATACAACTAGTACCCTTACTATTGCTACAACTACAAGTACTACTACTAGCTTACTACGGCTACTGCTACTGCTACTGCTACTGCTACTACAGTTGCTACTACTACTGCTACTATAATTACTGCTACTACTGCTCCTACCATTGTTGCTACTATTATTACTACAACAAGTACGGCTTCTGCTACAGCAGCTACAACTACTTCTACTACTATTACTTCAATGGCTACTACTATCACTTCTATTACTACTTCTACAACTACTACTATTACTACTATTAACACTATTACTACTTCAACTACTACTACCACTACTACTACTATTACTACTACTACTACTTCCACCTCTTCTACTATTATTACTACTGTGACTACTACTACTACTACTACTACTTCTTCTCTTCTATAACTAATGCTACTATTACAACTACTACTATAACAACTACTATAACTATAACTTTTCCAACAATAACAACTACTGCTACTTCTCCAACTCCTACTACTGTAGCTACTACTACTTCTTCTATAAATCCTACAACTACAACTTTTACTACTTCAGCTGCTACTACTTCTACTATTGTTGTTGCTGATGCAACTACTACTACTTCT
>RXID01022301.1:30000-47500 GCA_005019695.1 Trichopus zeylanicus subsp. travancoricus | reverse complement strand
AGTAGCAGCAACATTAGTAGTAGTAATAGTAATAGTAGTAGAAGTAGTTGTTGTAGTAGCAGAAGTAGTAGTAGTAGGAGTAGCCATAGTAGTAGTAGTAGTAGTAGTAGTAGTACTAGTAGTAGTAGTTGTTAAAGTAGTGGTAGCAGTAGTAGTAGTAGTAGCAGCAGCAGTAGCATCAGTAGTAGTAGTAGTAATAGTAGTAGAAGAAGTTGTAATTATTGTAGTAGCAGTAGCAGCTGTAGTAGTATTACTAGCGAAACTAGTAGTAGGAGTGGATTCAGTAGCAGTAGTAGAATTAGATGGAGGAGCAAAAGTCATAGTAACAGTTGTAGTAGCAGTTGAAATAGTAGTAGGAGAAGTAGTAGTAGTAGCAGTAGTATTAGCAGCAGTAGCAGTAGTAATTATAGTGGTAATTGTAGTAGCTATAGTAGTAGTAGTAGCAGTCGAAGTAGTGGAGGCCGTAGAAGTAGTAGTAGCCGTAATAGCAGTTGTGTTAGTATTAGTAGTAGTAGCGACAACAGTAGTAGTAGTAGTAGTAGGTGAAGTAGTCACAGTCGCAGTAGCAATAGCATTAGTTGTAGTAGTTCTAGTAGCAGTATTAGTAGTAGTATTAGTTGCATTACTAGTTGGAGTAGTAGTATTAGCAACCGTAGTAGCAATACTAGTAGTAGTGGCAAAAGTATTTGTAGTTGTAGTAGTAACAGTTGCAGCAGTTGCATCTATTGTTGTAGTAGCTGGAGTAGTAGTAGTAATAGCAGTAGTAGCCCTAGTAGCAGTGGGAATAGTAATAGTGGTCATAGCTAAAGTAGCAGTGGTAGTATTAGCAATAGCAGTAGCAGTAGTAGAAGTAGTACTTGTCATCATCGTTGTAGTAGTAGTTCTAGTCATAGTAGTAGTAGCTGTAGTAGAAGTAGTAGCAGTAGCATTAGGAGTAGAAATAGTAGTAGAAGAAGTACTAGTTGTCATAGTAGTAGTTTTTGTAGTAGTAGAAGTAGTAGTACTAGTAGTAGTAGCAGTAGTAGTGGTGGTAGTAGTAGTAGTAACAGTAGTAATAGAAGTAGTGGTGGTATTAGTTGTTGTAGTAGGGGCAAGAGTAGTAGTAGTAACTATAATAGTGATAGTAGTAGTACTAGTTACAGCAGTAGTAGCGGCACTAGTAGTAGCAATAGAAGTAGTAATAGTTTTAGTAGTAGTAGTAGTTGTTGTTGTTGTTATTGTAGTAGTAGTAGTAGCAATAGCAGCAATCGTAGTAGAAGTTACGGTAGAAGTAGATGCAGTTGTAGTAGTAGTAGTAATTTTAGTAGTAGTAGCAGCAATTGCAGCTGTCTAAATAGTGGTAGCAGAAGTGCAATAGCGGCCTTAGTAGCAATCGTAGCAGTAGTAGTAATACTACTAGTAGTAGCAGTCATAGTAATAGTAGTAGAAGTAGTTGCAGCATTACAAGTAGTAGTATTTGTTGTAATAGTAGTGGGAGTATTAGTAGTATCCATAGTAGTAGAAGTAGTAGTGGTAGTAGCAACAACAACAACAATTGTAGTAGCATTAGAAGGAGTTGTAGCATTAGTAGCAATAGCTGTACTAGTTGTTGTAGAAGAAGTAGTAGTAGCAGTGGTTATAGTTATTATGGGAGACGTAGTAATAGTAGTAGTAGTGGAAGTGGTAGCAGTAGTATTTGTTGTTGTAATAGTAGCACTAATAGTAGCAGTAGTTGTAATAGTAGTAGTAGTAGTCATAGGAGTTGTAGTAGCAGTAGTAGAAGGAGCAGCAAAAGTAATTGTTGTAGTTGTAGCAGTAATTGCAGTAGTAGTAGATGTAGTTGTAGTTGTAGTAGTAATTGTAGTAGCAATAGCAGCAGCTGTAGTAGCTGAAGTTGTGGTAGAACCAGTAGCAATAGCAACCATAGTTGCAATAGTAGTTGTAGTCAAAGTAGTAGTTGTAGTAGTTATAGTAGTAGTAATAGCAGTGGAAGAAGTGGAAGTAGTTGTAGTACTAGTAGTAGTCGAAGAAGAAGCAATAGTAGCAAAAGTAGTAGTAGTAGCTGGATTATAGTAATAGAAGTAGTAGTAATAATACTCATAGCAATGGTAGTAGTAGCAGCAGCAGTAGTATTAGTTGAATTCGGAGTAGTAGTAGTAGCAGCGGTAGTAGCAATAGTAAAAGTAGTTGAGGAAGTTGTCGTAGTGGCAGTAGTAGTAGTAGCCATAGTTGTTGTTGTAGTAGTAGTAGTAGCAGCAGCAGCAGTAGTAGAAGTAGTAATTATAGTAGCAGTAGTAGCAGTAGTAGTAACAGTTGTAGAAGTAATAGTAGGAGTGGTAGAAGTCATAGTAGTAACACTAGTAGTAGTAGTTGTAGTAGTAGCAGCATTATTAGTTGGAGTAGCAGTAGTTGTAGTCGGAGTAGTAGTAGTCGTAGTAATAGCAGTAGGAGAAGTAGTAGTCATAGTCGTAGTAGTAATACTAGTAGTGACAGAAGCAACAACAACAGTAGTAGTAGTAGTAGTAGTAGTAGTAGCATTTGCTGCAATTGTAACAATAGTAGTAGTAGTAGTAGTAGTAGTAGTGTTGTTGTTGTTGTTGTTGTTGTTATTGTAGGAGAAGTTGTCATTGTAGTAGTTATTGTTGTTGTTGGAGAGGTAGTAGTAGTAGTAGTAGTAGTAGCATTTGCTGCAATTGTAACAATAGTAGTAGTAGTTGTTGTTGTTGTTGTTGTTGTCGTTGTTGTTATTGTAGGAGAAGTTGTAATTGTAGTAGTTATTGTTGTTGTTGGAGATGTAGTAGTAGTAGTAGTAGTAGTAGCATTAGTATTTGTTGTTGTATTAGTAGCAATAATAGTAGTAGTATTTGTAATGATAGTAGCAATAGTAGTAGAAGCAGCAACTCTAATTGTCATAGTTGTAGCAGTAGTAGTATTTGTTGTAGCAATAGTACCAGTAGTAGTAGATATCGTAGTAGTTGTAGTAGTAGTTGTAGTAGTAATTGTAGTAGCAGTAGTAGTTGTTGTAGCAATTGAAGGAGTGGTAGCAGTAGTAGCAGTAGCATCTGTAGTAGCAACAATAGTTACAACAACTGCAGTAGTTGTTATAGTAGTTGCGGCAATAGCTATTATAGTGGTTGTGTAGTAGTAGTTGTTGTTGTTGTAGTAACAATATTAGCAGCAGTAGTAGAGGTAGCAGTTATCATTGTAGCAATAGTAGCGGTGGTAGTAGTAGCAATAACAATAATAGTAGGAGTAGCAGTAGTAGCAGTAGTAGTTGTTGTAGTAACAGTAGTAGTAGTACTGGTGGTAGTAGTAGTTATTAGAGTAGCACTAGTAGTCGTAGCAGCAGCAGCAGTAGCAGCAGTAGTAGTAGTAGTAGCAACAGCAGCAGCAGTACTAGTCATAGCAACAACAGTACCAGTAGTAATGGTAGTAGTAAGTTGTAGTAGTAGTAGTAGTAATAGGAGTAAGTGTAAAAGTAGGAGTAGTAGAAGTAGTAGTAGCTATTGTAGTAGTTGTAGTAAGAGTAGTAGCAGTTGTCGTTGTTGTTGTAGAAGTAGTAGTAGTTTGTACTAGTAGTAATTGTAGCAATAGTAGTAGTAGTTGTAGTAATAGGAGTAGGAGTTGGAGTAGTAGTATCAGTAGGAGTAGTAGTAGTAGTATGAGTAGTAGTAATAGTGGTGGTGGTGGTAGTAGCAATAGTAATAGTAGTAGTAGCAATAGTAGTAGTAGTAGTAATAGTAGAAAGTAGTTGTAGTAGCAGTAGTAGGAGCAGCAGTAGTAGTAGCAGTAGCAGCAGTAGTAGTGGTTGTAGTAGCAGGATTACTAGTAGTAGGAGGAGTAATAGTAGTAGTTGTTATTGTTGTTGTAGTAGTAGTACTAGTAAAGTAGTAATAGTAGTAACAGTGTTACAAGTAGTAGTAGATGTAGCAGTAGTAGTAATAGGAGTAGTAGCAGTAGTAGTAGCTACAAAAGTAGTAGTAGTAGTGGCAGTAATACTAGAATTAGTAGTAGTAGTAGTAGAGCAGTAGTACTAGCAGTAGTAGTACTAGTGGTAGTAGTATGAGTAGTAGTAGAAGTAGTAGTAATAGTAGTGGTACTAGTAGTTGTAGTAGTAAAAGTAGTAATAGTAGCAACAATAGTAGTAATCGTACTAGTAGCTGTACTAGTTGTAGTTGTAGTAGTAGTGGTGGTAGTAATACGAGTAGCAATAGCAGTGGTTGCAGTAATGGTAGTAGTATTAGCAGCAGCAGTAGTAGTAGTTATGGTAGAAGTAGTTGCTATTGTTGTTGTAGAAGGAGTAGGAGTTGGCGTAGGAGTAGTAGTTGTAGTAGTTGTGTAGTAACAGTAGCAGTTTTACTAGTCGTAGAGGTAGTAGTAGAAGTAGTAGTTGTAGTTGTAGCAGCAGCAGTTATTGTTGTTGTAGTTCTAGTAGTATTAGTAGTTGTTGTTGTAGTTCTAGTAGTATTAGTAGTTGTAGTAGTAGTGGAAGTAGTAGTTGTGGTAGTAGGAGGAGTAGTAGTAGAAGTAGTTGTTGTTGTTGTTGTAGCAGCAGCAGCAGCAGTTGGAGTAATGGTAGTAGACGTAGTATTTGTAGTAGTTGTAGCAGTAGTAGAAGTCGTAGCTGTAATAGTAGTAGCAGTAGGAGTAGTAGTGGTTGCAGTAGCAGTAGTAGTTGTTATTGTAGCAGTAGTAGGAGTAGAAGTAGTAGCAGAGTAGTTGTTGTATTAGTTGAAGTAGTAGTAGTAGCAACACTAGTAATAGTAGTAGTAGTAGGAGTACGAGTAGTAGTAGTAGTAATAGTAGAAGTAGCAGTAATAGGAGGAGTAGTAGTAGCAAGGGTTGTAGTAGTAGGTGGAATAGTAGTAGCAGTAATAGCTGTTGCTGTCGTAGTTGTTATTGTCATAGTAGTATTTGTAGTAGTACTAGCAGTAGTAGCAGAAGAAGAAGTAGTAGTAGCAGTAGTGGTTGTAATAATAGGTGGAGTAGTAGCAGTAATAGTAGTAGTTGTTGTTGTTGTTGTTATTGTAGTAGTAGTAGTAAGGGTTGTAGTAGTTGTAGAAGTTGTAGCAGCAGCAGCAGCAATAGTAGCAGTTGGTGTAGGAGCCAGAGTAGTAGTAGCAATAGTAATAGTAGTAGGAGAAGTAGCAGTACCATTAGGAGGAGGAGTAGTAGTAGTAGGTGTAGTAGTTTTAGTTAAAGTAGTAGTAGTAGTTGTTGTAGTAGTAGTGGTGGAAGTTTTTGTTGTAGCTATAGTAGTAGTAGGAGGAGTAGCAGTAGTAGTAGCCGTAGGTGTTGTAGTAGTAGTAGTAGTTGCCCTAGTAGTATTATTTGTAGTAATAATAGTAGTTGTAGGCGTGGTTGTAGTATTAGTAGTTGCTGTGGTAGTAGTGTAGTAACTGTAGCAATAGTAGTAGTATTAGAGGTAATAGTAGAAGTAGTAGTTGCAGTAATGACAGTAGTAGTAGTAGTATTAATAATAGTAGTTGAAGTAGTAGTAGTAGTATTAGTGTGAGTAGTCGTAGTAGTTGTGGCAATTGTTATAGTAGCAGAAGTATTAGTAGTAGCAGTCATAGTAGTAATAGTAGTGGTAGTAGCTGTTGTAGTAATAGGAGTAGTATGAGTAGGAGTAGCTGCATTAGTAGCAGTAGTTGTAATAGGAGTAGTAGTAGTAGCAGTAGTAGTGGTAGTAGTAGTCATAGTAAAAGTAGTAGTAATCGTTGCAGAAGTAGAAGTAGTAGTAGTAGTAGTAAAAACATTAGATAGTACTAGTAGTAGTTGGAGTAGCAGTAGCAATATTAGTATTAGTAATAGTAGCATTAGTACTCATAGTAGGAGAAGTAGTATTAGTAGTAGTAGCAGCAGCAGCAGTGGCGGTAGGAGTAGTGTTTATAGTAGTTTTAATTGTGGTAGTTGTAGTAGTGGTACTAATAGTAGGAGCAGTACTAGTTGTTGTAGTAGTAGTTTTAGTGGGTGTAGCAGTAGTTGTTATTGTAGTAGTAGTAGAAGTAGGAGTAATCGTTGTAGTAGTGGTAGTAGTAGCAGTAGTTGCTATAGTTGTTGTAGTAGTAGCAGTAGTAGCAGTAGTGGTAATAGTAGTAGTTAGAATAGCAGTAGCAGCAGCTGAAGTAATATAAGTAGTAGTAGAATTTGTGGTAGTTGTAGTAGTTGTAATAGTAGTAGTAGTTTTAGCAGTAGTAGCATCTGTTGTAGTAGTAGTTGTAATTGTAGTAGGTGCAGCAGTTGTAGTAGTAGTTGTACTAGTTGTAGTTGTAGTAAAAGTAGTAGTAGCAATGGTAGCAGCAGCTTCTAGATAACACTAAGTAGTAGTAATAGTAGAAGTAGTCATTGTAGGACAAGCAGTAGACGTAGCTGCAGCAGCTACAACTACTACTACGACTACTACGACTGCTACTACTACGACGACTACTACTGCTACACTACTCCTACAACTTCAAATACTAGCATTGCTGCTACTACAATAACTACTACTATTACTACTTTTAATACTACTACTACTACTGCAACTACCACTACTGCTCCAACTACTACTACTACTACTACTACTACTACTACTACTACTACTACGACTACTCATATTGCTACTGCTACTATTACTTCTTATGCTACTGCTGCTACTCCAGTTAACACTACTACTACTACCACTACTACTACTACTACTACTACTACTACTACTTCTACTGCTCATACTGCTACTACTACTATTACTCCTGCTACTAATGCTACTCCAATTGATAGTACTACTACTATTACTACTACTACTTCTATTACTATTACCAATATTTCTACTACTATTACTACTCAGATGACTACTTCCACGACTACTAAGACTCCTCCTACTACTACTTCTACAACAACCACTTCTGCTACAACTATTGCTCCCAGTACTACTACTACTACTACTACAACTACTACTCCAACTACTACTATTACTACTAATATTACTACTACTATTGCTACAACTACTTCTACTACTATTACTACTACTACAAGTACTACTACTACTATTCCTGCTATTACTGCTGTTATTATTACAACTACTATTATAATTGCAAATACCACTTCTGCTACTACCACTATGGCAACTACTACTACTGCTCTTGCTACAACTACTCCCACTGCTCGTACTACTCCAACAACAACAACTACTACTACTACTCCACTACTACTGCTACTACTGCTACTACTACTACCCCTGCTCCTACTACTACCCGTACTCCTGAAGAAACTCCTATTACAACAACTACCACTCAACTAATACTACTACTACTACTTGTATTGCCACTACTACAACTACTTCTACTACAGCTAAGTACAACTACTACTGCTACTACTACCGCTGCTATTACTACTACTACTAGTACTAGTACTGGTATGACTACTACAACCACAACAACAACTACTGATGCTGATGCTGCAACTGCAACTCATACTATTACTACTCCTGCTGCTAATAATTCTACTACTACTCCTTCTATGACTCCTTCTCCTACTACTTCTACAACTACCATTACTACTACTATTGCTGCTGCTCCTACTACTATAACTACTACAACAACAAAAACAACAACAACAACAACAACAACTACTACTACTACCACTATTACTGTTGCTACTATTGCTTCTGCTGCAACTACTACTGCTTCTACTACTACTACTACTATTACGAATATTGCTACTACAACTAATACTATTACTACATCTATTACTACTAATACCACTACTACTACTGCTGCTGCTGCTACAAATATTACTACTACTATTGCTAGAAGTACTTCTACTACTATTACTACTCTACTACTACTACTACTACTACAACTACTAATCCTATTACTGCTATTACATCTGTTATCACTGCTACTATTGCTGCTACTACTACCACCACCACCACCACCACTACTACTACGACTGCTACTATTACTAGTACTACTGCTACAACTACTATTACTACTATTTCTACGACTAATACTCCTACTATTACAACTACTACTGCTGCATTAGTACTACTACTGCTGCATTAGTACTACTACTGCTAGTACAAATGCTACTACAACTATCTCTACTACTACCACTACTATTACTACTACTAGTACTACTACTTTTGTTGTTGCTGCTACTACTACTACTATTACTACTATAACTATTACTACTAATACTACTAGTAATAAAACTACTATTACTACTCTACCTCTTACAACTGATACTACTACAACTACTACTACTACTACTACTACTAATATTACGACTACTATTGCGACCACTACTTCTACTCCTATTACTACTACTGCAACAACTACTACAACCACTACTCCTACTACTCCTATTACTACTATTACTACAATTAACCACTAGTGGTACTATTATTACTACTACTGCAGCTAATACTACTATTACCACTTCTACTAACCCAAGTTCTACTATGACTACTACTCCTACACCAACTCTTATTACAATAACTTCTGCTACTACTAATACTACTTCTACTACTACTTGTACTACGACTACTACAACTGCTCCTACAACATCTTCAAGTACTACAATACCTGCTAATGCTACGAGTGCAACTCTTTCTCCTCCTCCTACCATGACTACTAATAGTATTTCAATAATAACTACTATTACGACTCCTACTAATCCTACAATTACCACTACTACTACTACCGCTACTGCTACTACTACTACAACTACTAGAACAACTACTACTATTACTACTACTACAACTACTAGAACAACTACTACTATTACTACTACTACAACTACTAGAACAACTACTACTATTACTACTACTACTACTACTACTACTTCTACTACTACTACTGCTGCTGCAACTAATACTGTTGTTGCTGCTACTACGACTATGGCTACTACTGTTGCAACTACAACAAGAACTACTACTACACCTATCACTACTAATACTGCGATGACTATTTCTACTACTACCAATATAACAACTACTATTGCAACACGTACTTCTACCACTATTACTACTACAACTACTACTACAACAACTACTACTATAGTTACTACTCATTCTTCTGCTATTACTACTATTATTGCTACTACTATTGCTACGACTAGTACTACTACTATCGCTACTTCTACTGCTACTGCTACTGCTACTACTACCACCACCCCTGCAACTACTTCTAGTTCTACTATTACTGCTACTATAGCTACTACTTCTATATCTACTCCTACTACTCCTACTTCTTCGATTACTACTGCTACTACTACTGCTACTACTCCTACTACTACCCCTACTCCTACAACAACTCCTGTTACAACAACTACTACTAGTATTACTACTACTACTAATTATACGTCCACTACGATAACTACTAGTACAACTACTTCTAATACTACTACAACTTTTACTACTGCTACTATTACTACCACTTCTCCTACACCAAGTCCTACTACAATTACTGCTACTTGTACTACTACTACTACTACTACTTGTACTGCTACTATTAGAACCACTAGTACAACTTCTAATGCAACTACTACTACTGTAACTAGTACTACTACTACCCCAATTGCTGCTTTTCATACTACTACTACTAATACTACTACTAGTACAACTACTACTTCTACTACCATTATAACCACAATAACCACTACTGTAGCTGCTGTTGTGGCCGTAACTCCTACCAATACTGCTGCTACTACTACTACTAGTATAACGACTTCTAATACTACTACTACTGCTCTTGCTATTTCTACAGCTGTTGCTACTACTACTCTTGCTATTACTACTACAATGACAACCACTGCTACAACAACAACAACTACTACTACTATAATTGCTACTACTACTACGGCTACTAGTGTTGCAACTACAACTAGAACTACTACTATACCTATCACTACTAATATTGCGATGACTACTTCTATTACTACCAATATAACTACTACTATTGCAACATGTACTTCTACCACTACTACTACAACAACTACTACTACTATAGTTACTACTCATTCTTCTGCTATTACTACTATTATTACTACTACTATTGCTATGACTAGTACCGCTACTATCGCTACTTCTGCTGCTACTGCTGCTGCTACTACTACCACCACCCCTGCAACTACTTCTAGTTCTAATATTACTGCTACTATAGCTACTACTTCTATATCTACTCCTACTACTCCTACTCCTTCGATTACTACTGCTACTACTCCTACTACTACCCCTACGTCCTACAACAAGTCTTGTTACAACAACTACTACTAGTACTACTCCTACTACTAATTATAAGGCCACAACAATAACTACAAGTACAACTACTTCTAATACTACTACAACTTTTACTACTGCTACTAGTACTACCACTTCTCCTACACGAACTCCTACTACAATTACTGCTACTTGTACTATTACTACTACTACTACTTGTACTGCTACTACTAGAACCACTAGTACAACAACTTCTAATGCAACTACTACTACTACCCCTATTGCTGCTATTCCTACTACTACTACTAGTAGTACAACTACTACTTCTACTAGTACAACTACTACTTCTACTACCATTATAACCACAATATCCACTACTGCAGCTGCTGTTGTGGCCGTAACTCTTACCAATACTGCTGCGGCTACTACTACTAGTATAACGACTTCTAATACTACTACTACTTCTCTTGCTGTTTCTATAGTTGTTGCTACTACTAGTCTTGCTATTACTACTACAATGACAACCACAGCTACAACAACAACAACAACTACAACTACTACTATAATTACTACTATTACTACTACTACTACCTCTACTACTACTATGGCTGCAACTACTTCTACTACTACAACTACTATTACTACTCCTACCACTACTACTGCTACTATTACTACTACTACTACAACTACCACTATTACTACAAGTACTTCGACTACTACTACTTCTAGTACTTCTACTACTACTACTGCTACTGCTACTACTCCGATGGCAACAAGAACTACCACTACAACTCCTCCTCCTACGACTACTACTCCTATGACTACTACTTCTACTCTTACTGTTACTATTACTACTAATACTGAAACTTCTACTACTATTACTACTACTCCTAGTACTACTGCTACAACTACAACAACAACAACTACTATTGTTACTATTACTACTCAACTGTTGCTGCTACTAGTATTACTACTACTACACCTATTGCTACAAATACTACTACTACTACTATTACTACTTCTACTGCTACTACTTCTACACTTACAGTTACAATAACTACTAATACTGAAACTTCTCCTACTATTACTACTAATATAACTACAACAATAACAACTTCTCATATTGCTACTACTACTACTGTTGTTGCTGCAACTAGGACTACTACTACTATACCTATTGCTACAAATACTACTACTACTACCATTACCACCACTACTACTATTACTACTTCTATTCCTACTATTGCTTCTACTATAATTACTACTACTACCACCACTACTACAGCTACTACTCCTACTATTGTGACTACTACTTTGACTACTACTGCTGCTGCTACTACCACTACTGCTACTGCCACTATTGATACTACTTCTATTTCTATTACTACTACTATTGCTACTAATTCTATTGCTACTCCAGCTACTCGTCCTCCTCCTACTACTACTACTCTGACTGCTACTATTACTACAACTACTTTTCCTAGTACTACCCCTAATCCTACACCTACTCCTATTACTACTACAACTACTGCTACTACTACCGCTACTACTACTATATGTATTACGACTACCACAACTACTTTTACATCTACTACTACTACTACTACTACTAGAACTGCTACTACTATTACTAATACTAGTACGACTACTTCTACTACTACTACAACTACTACTACTACTAGTATAATGAATACTAATGCCACTACTACTGCTCCTGCTATTTCTACTACTACTACTACTACTACTACTCTTGCTACAACTACTACAATCACAACCACAGCTACTACTACAACTTCTACCACTACTATAACTGCTGCTGCTACCACTGCTGCTGCAACTACATCGACTACTGCAACTGCAACTACTACTTCTACTACTACTATTACTGCTATTACTACTACTACTACTAGTACTCCAAGTACTTCTACTACTACTACTACTCCTATGACAATTAGAACTACAACTACTACTCCTCCTTCTACTACTACTACCCCTATTGCTACTACTTCTACACTTATTGTTACTATTACAACTAATACTGAAACTTCTACTACTATTACTACTATTACAACAACTACTTCTACTGTTACTACTACTACTACTACTCTTGCTGCTACTTGTACTACTACTACTACTAATACACATATTGATACAAATACTATTACTACTACTACTATTACCACTACTACTACTACTATTACTACTTCTATTACTACTACTGCTTATACTACAATTACTACTACTACTACTACCACTACAGCTACTACTCCTACTATTGTGATTACTTCTGTAACTACTACTACTACTACTACTACCACTACTGATACTACCACTATTGGTACTACTACTATTGCTATTACTACTACTGCTGCTACTACTATTGCTGCTCCAGCTACTCCTCCTCCTCCTACTACTACTAGTCCTACTGCTACTACTTCTCCTAGTACTACCTCTAATCCTACACCTACTCTTATTACTACTACAACTAGGACTACTACTACCTCTACTACAATTTGTATTACTACTACTACAGCTACTATTACAACTACTTTAACTACTACAACTACTAGAACTGCTACTACTGCGGCTACTACAATAACTATGGTTACTACTACTACTACAACAATTTCTACAACTACTGCTGCTACAGCTGTAACTCCTAGTGCTACTACTACTACTACTACTTCTACTAAAACTACGACTACTGATAATACTACTACTACTACTACTACTACTCCAACTACTACTATTACTACTACTACCACTACTATTGTGACTACTGCAACTACTATTACTACTACTACTGCTACTTCAACTACTGTTCCTTCTACTACTACCACTACTACTGCTACTACTGCTACTACTACTTCTTATATTGCTACTACTACTACAGCTTCTACTACTTCTACTACTTCTACTTCTATTACTACTAGTACAACTACTCATTCTACGATTACTACTACTCCTCCTACTATGACTTCTACTTCTACTACTATCTCTACTACTACTGTGGCGACTACTTCTATGACTGCTATCACTACTACTACTACTTCTACAACTACAACAATAACTACTGTTGCTACTATGCTCCTCCTCCAACTACTAGTACGACTATTACTGTTGCAACTACTATCGCTACTACTACTACTATTACTACTACTCCTACTCAAAGTCCTACTCCTACTACTATTCCAACTAAAATTTTTCTTCATACTACCACTACAATAACTACTATGACCACTACAACTGCTGCTGCTGAAACTACTCCTACAACTACTAATACTGCTATTGCCACTACTACTACTACTCCAATTCCTGCTACAAATACTACTTCTACTATAACTACTACAACAACTACTACTGCTGCTGCTACTACTACTACTACTACTACTACTACTCCTCCTCCTCCTCCTCCTCCTCCTCCTACTGCTACTACTACTACTAGTATTACCACCAATATGACAACTTCGGCTGCTGCTACTGTTATTGCTACTACTAGTAGTACTACTATTTCTGCTTCAACTATTCCTGCTAGTGCTATTTCTACTACTATGACTACTGCTACTACTATCGCAGCTAGTACTGCGGCTACTACTACTGCTACTACTACTACTTCTGCTAGTATTACTACTACTAGTGCTGCTACTACTACTACCACTACTAGTACTACTCATACTACGATTGATGCTACTGCTACCCCTACAACTACTGCTGCTACTGCTCCTATGGCTACTACTGCTGCTACTTCTACTGCAATTACTACTGCTGCTACAACAACTACTACAACTACTACTACTTCAACTACAACTTTTGTTACTACTAATACTACAGCTCCTTCTACTACTAGTACCATTGCCACTTCTACCTCTATGGCGACAATGCTTTGGCAATGGTACTTCTGCAACTACTATTGCTACAGCTACAACTACTTCTACAACAACAACAATTACTACTGCTACTACGACTACTACTACTGCTACTAGTACTACGAAAACTACTACTACTATAATAACTACTACTACTACTACAACAACAACAACAACAACAACTACTACTACAACAATAACAACTACTACTACTACTGTCACTACTACTACTACTAGTACTACTACTACTACTACTACTAATCCTACTGCTAGCACTATTACTTCTGCTGCTCCTACAGCTACTACTATTTGTATCACTACTACTACTACTACTCCTCCTCCTCCTCCTCCAACTGCTACTACTACAACTACTACTACTATTTCTACTGCTGCTTCTACCACTGCTACTACAATCACTTCTACTGCAATAACTACTACTATTACTATTACTACAACTACTAGTACTACTACTACTGCTACTATTTTTGCTACTATAACTATAGCCACTACGACTACTACTTTCGCACTACTACTTCTATTACCACTTCTACTGCTACTACAACTACTGCTTCGACTAGTATGATTAATACTTTTACTACCACTACTACTACTACTACGACTACTACTAGTCCTATAGATACTCCTGCTACTACTACTGCCATGACAACAACTAGGACTACTATTGCTACAACTACTACTACTTCTGTTACAATAACTATTACTACTAATACTTCTACTACTACTACAACTGTTGCTACCTGTACTACTGCTACAACAATTATCACTACTTCCCATATTACCACTACTTTAACTACTACTGCTACTACTACTACTTCAACAGATATTATATGACTACTACTACTGCAACTACTACTACTTGTACTAATGCTACTACTACTGTCACTACGGGTACTACTACTTCTACTGCTACTACTACTACTAGTACTACAATTGCAACTAATACTATTTTTATTACTACTACTATAGCTGCTACTACTGCTGCAACTAGCACTTTTGATATTACTATTATAGTTACTGGAACTACTCCTGCGCCAACTACAACAACTACTATTACCATTGCTTCTATTACTACTGCTATTACTACTACAACTACTACTAGTACTACTACAACTGCTACAAATAGAACTCCTACTACAACGATAACTACTGCTTCTTCTACAACTACTACTACTCCTAATACTACTACTACTCCTACTATAGCTACTACAGATACTACTACTTTGACTACTACTACTACTACTACTACTACAACAGGTATTACTTCTACTACTACTGCTACTGCTACTAACACTACCACTGCTACTTTCGCTACTACTGCTACTACTATGGCTACTACTACTACTACTACTCCTCCTCCTCCTCTAGCTACTATAGTAACCGATGCAATTGCTACAACTGCTGCAACTGCTACTACTACAACTACAAATACTACTGCCAAATGCTACTATTGCTACTACAGCTGCTAATTCTACTACTCCAACTACTCATGCTACTAATACTACTACTAATGGTGCTGCAACTACTACTACAACTATTGCTACTGCTACTGCGACTGCTACTATAGCTACTACTGCTACTATAGCTATTACTACTGCTGCTGCTCCCACTACTTCAACTGCTACTACTACAACTACTGCTGCTACAATTACCAATACTACTACTACTAATACTGCTACTAAAATTACTACTACTACTACTACTACTACTACTACTAATACTACTACTACTACTTCTTCTCTTGCTACTATTACTACTACTACTACAACTGCTACTATGGCTTTTGTTGCTCCAACTAATACTACTACTGCGATTGCTTCTACTACTACTAATAGTTTTGCTAGTACTACTACTATTGCTACTACAATAACTACTACTTCTTCTACTACTATTACTACTACTACTACTACCGTTGCTGCTACTACAACTGCTACTATGAATACTACTGCTACTACGACAGCTACAGGTACTATTTCTACCACTACTTTAACTACTACTATTGCTGCTACTGCTACCATGGCTACTGCTATTACCGTTGCTGCTTCTTTGGCTACTACTTCTACTACTATTATTACTACTACTACTATTACGGCCACTACTACGACTACAAGAACAATTGCTACTATTACCATTACTGATACAAGTAGCACTACTACTACGACAACAAATACTAGTACAATTGCTACAACTATTCCTACTACATCTCCAACAACAATGATAACTACTACTACTACTACTACTCCTACAACAACAACAACTACTACTACTACTATTGCTACAACTAATGCTAATGTTACTACTACTACTACTACTTCTACTTCTACTACTACTTCTACTACTACTGCTGCTACTATTGCTACTATTGTAGGTACTACTACCACTATTATTGTTGCTACTAGTAGCACGACGGCTACTACAAATACTACTACTACTACTACTACCATCACCACAATTGCAACTACTAATATAGTTGCTACTACTACTACTACTGTTTCTACTATTACTATTACTATGACCACTACAACCACTTCTACAACAAATACTACTATTCCTACTACTGCTACAACTGCTCCTTTTCGTACTACTACTGCTGCCGCTAAGACTACAACTAAGTTTACTATTGCTACTAATACTTCTACTATAACTACAACTACTGCAGTTACTACTACTACTACTACAGTAATTATTACTACTACTCATATTACTACTACTTCAACTACTACTAATACTACTACTACTACTTCTACAACTAATATAATACTACTCCTGCTGCTGCTGCTACTACTACTACTAATACTATTATTACTACTTCTACTATTGTTTCTGGTTCTACTACAACTACTGCTACTGCACTCCCACCACCACCACTACTGATACCACCACTACTATAGCTGCTACCACTACTACCACTCCTACTACTATTACTCCAACAAGTACTATTTATGCCACTCTTACAGCTAATGAACTACTACTACTACTATCGCTACAACTACTCCTAGTCCTACTACTATTACCACGACTACTACTACGATTACTACTACCACTATTACTACTACTACTACTACTACTACTACTACTACTATGAATACTACTTCTACTTTTACTAGTACTACTACTACTACTACTACTAATGCTGATGCAACTGCTACCACTATTACTACTACAACTACGGCTACAATCACTGCTACTAATACTGCTATAATTACTGTTGCAACTACTACTATGGCTATGAGTATTGTTGCTACTTCTACTTTAGCTATAATAACTTCTACTATGTCTACTACTACTACTACTACTACTACTACGACTACTACTACAACTACTGCTACTGCTACTACTACTACTACTACTAACACTACTGCTACTATTACTACTACTACTTCTGCTGCTGCTGCTACGGCTACTACTACTACGACAAATACCACTACTACTGCTACAA
>RXID01022301.1:0-25000 GCA_005019695.1 Trichopus zeylanicus subsp. travancoricus | reverse complement strand
GTGGTGGTGGTAGTAGTAGTAGGAATAGTAGTAATAGTAGTAATAGTAGTAGTATTAGTAGCTGAAGTAGTAGTAGGAATAGTAGTAATAATAGTAATAGTAGTAGTATTAGTAGCTGAAGTAGTAGTAGCAATAGTAGTAGTAGATGTAGTAGTCGTAGCAACCGTAATAAAAATAGAAGAAGTAGTTATAGTAGTTATAGTAGTTATTATTGCAGCAGCATTAGCAGCAACATTAGTAGCCGCAGTAGTAATAGTAGTAGTAGTACTAGTACTAGTAGTAGTAGTGGTGGTGGTAGTAGTAGGAGTAGCAACAGTAGTTGGAGCAGTAGTACTAGTAGGAATAGTGGCAGCTGTAGTAGTTATAGATGTAGTAGGAGTAGCAATAGTAGTAGGAGTATCAATAATCATAGTGGACGTTGTAGTAGTAGTAGCAGTAGGAGTATTTGTAGTTGTAGCAGAAGCAGTAGTAGTATTGGTAGCAATAGTAGTGGTAGTAGGAGAAGTAGTAGAAGTAGTAGTAGTAGTAGTAGTTGGTGCAGTATTTCTAGCAGTAGTAGTAGCTGTACACAGTAGTAGTTGAAAAAATAGTAGTAGCAGCAGCAGTAGTAGGTGCAACATTAGTAAAAATAATAGTTGTAGCAATAGTAGCAATAGCAAAAGTAGAAATAATAGCAGTAGCAGTAGTTGTAGTAGAAGTAATAATATTAGTAGTAGGAATAGTAGTTGTCATAGCAGCAGCAGTAGCAGCAGCAGTAGTAGTTGTAGTCGCAGTTGTAGTAGTGGTAGTAGTAGTAGTACCAATAGCAGTAGTTATTGCAGTAGTAGTAGTAGCTATAGTCGTAGTAGTAGGAAAAGTGGGAGTAGTAGTAGCAGCAACAGCAGTAGTAGGAGTAGTAGGGGTAACAACAGTAATAGTCATAGTAGTAGTAGTAGTAGTAGTAGTTTTTGTAGCAGTAATTGTAGGAGTAGTAGCAGTAGTTGTAGTAGCATTTACAGTAGTAGTTATTATAGTAGTAGTAGTAGAAGTAGTTGTCGTTTTAGTAGTTGGGGTAGTAGTAGTAGTTGTTGTAGCAGTTATAGTCATAGTTGTGGTTACAGTTGTGGTGATAGTAGTAGTAGTAGTAGTTGTATTAGTAGAAGATGTAGTAGTGGCATTAGTATCAGTTTTAGTAGCAAAAGCAGTAGTAGTATGAGTAGTAGTAGTAGTAGCAAAAGTAGTAGTTGCAATACTAGTAGTATAAGCAGTAGCAGTAGTTGAAGCAGTAGTAGTCCAAGATGTAGTAGCAGCAGCAGTTGTAGTTGTTGTTGTAGTTGTAGTAGTAGTAGGAGTAGTAGTAGTAGAAGTAGCTGTAGTTGCTATAGTTGCTTTAGTAGCAATAGTTATTGTACTAGTCATAGTAGTAGTAGCAGAAGTAGCATTAGTAGTAGTACCAGAAGTAGTAGCAACTGTAGTATTAGTAAGAGAAGTAATAGTAGCAGTAGTAGTAGTTGTATGAGTAGTCGCAGTAGTAGCAGTAGCTATAGTTGAAGTAGTAGCAATAGCAGGTATAGTAGCAGTAGTAGTTGTTGTAGTAACAATAGTAGTAATAGCAGAAGCAGTATAGCGACAGTTGTAGGCCAAGTATTGGTAGCAGTAGTAGCCATAGTGGCAGTAGTAGTAGTCACTGTTGTCATAGCAAAAGTAGCAATAGTAGTAGTAGTTGTTGTTGTAATAGTAGTAGTAGTAATAATAGCAGTAGCAGTCCTAGTAGTAGCAGTAGTACTAGGAGTAGTAGTAGTAGCTATAGTATCAGTAGTAGTAGTTGCAATAGTAGTAGTAGTAGTAGTAATATTAGTGGCAGAAGCAGTAGTAGTAGCAGTAGTAGCAGTAGTAGCAGCAATTGTTACAGTAGCAGCAGTAGTAGTAGTATTAGTGTAGTTGTTGTACTAGTAGTAGTATTAGTGGTAGTAGAAGTAGTAGCTATAGTAGTAGCAGTAGTAGTTGATGGGGGAGTGGTAGTAGCAGTAGTGGTAGTAGTGGTAGAAGCAATAGTAGTAATAGTGGTAGTAGTAGTATTAGTAGTAGTGGCTGCAGTAGTAGTAGTAGTAGTGGTAGCAGTAGTAATAGGAGAAGTAGTATTAGCTGTAGCAGTTGTAGCGGAAGTAGTGATAGTTGTAGCAGTTAAAGTAATAGCAGTAGTAGAAGCAACAATGGCAGCAAAAGTAGTAGTAGTAGTAGCTGTAGCAGTAGTAGTAGCAGTAGTTATTTTAGGAGAAGTAGTAGTCGCAGTCATATTAGTGGTAGTGGACATAGTAGGAGTAGAAGTATTGGTAGTAGTAATAGTAGTAGTAGTAGTAGTAATCATCATAGTAGCCATACTAGTAGAAGCAGTAGCAGTAGCAGTAGTAGCAAAAGCAGTTGTTGTAATTGCTACAATAGTAGTCATAGTTGTAGTAGTTGTAGTAGGAGTAGCAATGGTAGCAGTAGTAATAGTAGTAGTACTAGCAGCAGTAGTAGCAGCAGCAGTAGTAGGAGTAGCAGTTGTACTACTAATAGCCGGAGCAGTAGTAGTAGTTATAGTAGTGGTAGCAGCAGAAGCTTTAGTAATGGAATTCGTAGTTGTAGCAGCAGTAGCTTTTGTTATAGAATTAGTACTAGTAGTAGAAGTAGCAGGAGGAATAGTAGTAGGTATAGAGGAAGTAGTATAAGCTGTAGTAGTAGTAGAAGTTGTTGTTGTATTTATAGTAGCAATAGTAGCAGAAGTTGCAGTAGTTGTAGTGGTAGCAGTGGTAGTTGTAGTAGCAGCAAAAGTAATAGTAGTAGTAGTAGCTGTAGTTGTAGTTGTAGTTGCAGAAGTAGTAGTAGTAGTAGAAATAGTAGAAGTACTAGTAGTGGTAGTAGTAGTAGTCATAGTATTGTCAGCAATAGTAATAGACGTCGGGGTAGTAGTCGTAGTGGTGACAATAATCGTAGCAATTGTAGAGGTTGTAGAAGTAGTAGCAGTACAAGTAGTAATAGTAATAATAGCAACAGTAGTAGCCGCAGTACTAGTAGTAGTAGTAGTGGTACTAGCATTAGTAGTAGTAGTAGCAGCAGTAGGAGCTGTAGGAGCGTTTGTAGTGCTTATAGTAGTACGAGCTGTAGTAATAATAGTAGTAGTAATAGTAGGAGTAGTTGTAGTTGTAGTAGGAGTAGCTATAGTAGTAGTAGTAATAGGAGTAGTAGTGGCTGTAATAGTAGTAGGAGTAGGAGTAGTAGTAGAAGTTGCAAGGGCAGCAGTAGTAGTAGTAGTAGTAATAGGAGTAGTAGTAGCTGGAGTAGTATTAGTAGCAGTCCTAGTAGTAAGAGTAGCATGAGGAGTAGTAGCATTAGTAGTAGGAGTAGTAGCATTAGTAGTAGGAATAGTAGTCATAGTTGCAGTTGCAGTAGTAGAAGTAATAGTAGTAGCAAAAGTAGTTGCAGTATTATTATTAAACATAATAGTAGTAGTAGTAGTAGAAGCTAGAGTAGTACTAGTAATAGTAGTAGAAGGAGTAGAAGAAATAGTAGCAGCGGTAAAAGTAGTCGGAGTAGTAGTGGTAGTGGTAGTTGCAGTAGTAGTAGTAGCAATAGTAGTAGTAGGAATAGTAGCAGTTGGAGAACTAGTAGTACAGTAGCAGCAGCAGCAGTAGTTGTTGTTGTAGTTGTAGTGATAATAGAAGCAGAAATAGCAGTAATAGTAGTAGCAGTAGCAGTAGTTGCAACAACAGTAGTAGTCGTAGTAGTAGTAGTAGTAGTAAAAGTAGTAGTAGCAAAAATAATAGTAGTAATAGTAGCAGTAGCAATAGCAGTAGTAGTAGTAGTATAATTGTTGTTGTTCTAGTAATAGTTATAGTAAAAGTTGTAGTAGTAGTTTTAGTTGTAGAAGTAGTGGTGGTAGTAGTAGTAGTAGGAGTAGCAGTAGTAGGAGTAGGAGTGGTAGTAGTTATAGTAGTAGTAGCAGTTGTAGCAGTAGAAGGAGATGCAGTAGTAGTAGTAGTAATATTAGTAGTAGTGGTAGTAGCCATTGTAGCAGTTTTTGTAGTAGCAATATTAGCAGTAGCAGCAATAGTAGCAGCAGCAGCAATAGTAGCAGCCGCAGCAATAGCAATAGTAGTATTTTTAATAGTTGTGGTAGTTGTAGTTGCTATTGTAGCTGTAGTAGTAGCAGTATTAGTAGAAGTAGGAGTAGTAGCTATCATAGTAGTAGTAATAGTAGTAGTAGTAGTAGGAGAAGTTGTAGTAGTCATAGTAGCTATAATAGTAGTTGCAATAGTAGTAGGAGTAGTAGTAGGAGGAGGAGAAGCAGTTGTACTTGCAATAGCAGTAGTAGCTATTGTAGTCGCGACAATAGTAGTAGTTGTAATAGTAGTTAGAGTAGGAGTAGCAGTAGTTGTTGTTGTAGTAGTTGGATTAGTAGTAGCAGTAGGAGCAGTTGTAGCACTAGTAGTAGTTGGAGTTGTCGTAGTAGTTGTTGTAATAGTAGGAGCAGTAGTAGTTGTAGTAGGAGTGGCATTAGTGGTAGGAGTATCAGTAGAAGTAGTAGTGGTTATAGTAGTAGTTGTAGTAGGAGAAGTAGTTGTAATAGTAGTAGTAGCTGTCGGAGTAGGAGACATAGTTGCAATAGTATTAGTGGTTGGAGCAGTATTAGTAGTAGTAGTAGCTGTAGCAGTCGTAGTAGTAGCAGTAGCAACAGAAGCAGTAGTAATAGGAGCAATAGCAGTTGAAGTTGCAGTAGTAGAAGTAGTAGTAGTAGTAGTAGCAGTAGGAATATTATTAGTAAAAATAATAGTAGTAGTGGTACTGAAGGAGCAGTAGTAGTTGTGATTATACTAGGTGTAGTAGTAGTAGTAGGACAGCAGCAGTAGTATTAGCAGCAGTTGCAGTAGCAATAGTAACAGCGGTAATAGTAGCTATATTAGGAATTAGAGTAGTAGCATAAGTAGCTGTAGTAGTAGTAGTTGTAGCAGTAGTAGTAGCAGTTGAAGTAGTAGCAGTAGTTGTAGTAGTAGGAGAAGTACCAATAATAGTTGAAGTAGTAGTAGTAACATTAGTAGTGCATGTAGTACTAGTAGTAGCAGAAGTAGAAGTTGTAGCAATAGTAATAGTAGTTACGATAATCACAGTAGTAGTAGTTGTAGTGGTTTTTGTAGTTGGGGTAGCAGTAGTTATTGTTGTAGAAGAAGTTATTGTAGTAGTAGCTATCGTAGTACTAGTAGTAGTATTCGTAGGAGAAGTAGTTGTTGTTGCAGTATTAGTAGGAGAAGTAGTTGTTGTTGCAGCAGCTGCAATAGTAGCATTAGTAGTAGGGCTAATAGCAGCAGTAGTAGAAACAATAGTAGTAGCAGTAATAGTAGGTCTAGGAGAAGTAGTAGTAGTAGGAGAAGTAGTAGCAGCATTAGTCGTAGTAGCAATAGTTGTAGTAGTTTTTTAAATAGTAGTGGTTGTAGTAGCAGCTATAGCAGTAGCAGCATTAGTAGGAGTAGTACCCGTAGTAGCAATAGTAGCATGAGCTGCATCAGCAGCAGTAGTAGCAGTAGCAGTAGTAGTTGTAGTAGTTACAGCAGTGGCAATAGTACCAGTAGTAGCAGTAGTGGTAGTGGTACCAGTAATAGCTATGGTAGGCATAGTAGTATTAGTAGTAATAATGGTAGTAGAACTTGTAGTAGCAGCAGTAGTAGTAGTAGCAGTTCTAGTTGTAGTAGTAGTAGTTGTCACAGAAGTAGTAGTGGTAGTAGTAGAAGTTGCAATAATAGTACTGCTAGAAGTAATAGAAGTAGTAGTAGCAATAGAAGGTGTAGTAGGAGTAGTAGTAGTAGTAGTGGTTGTAATAGGAAGAGTAGTAGTAGCAGTAGTAGTAGTTGCAGTGGCCTAATAGAAGTAGCAGTAGTAGTTATAGTAGTAGTACTAGTAGTAACATTAGTAGCAAAAGTAGTAGTAGCAGCAGTAGCAGTAGCAGTGGATGCCTTAGTGGCAGCAGTAGTAGCAATAGTAGCAGTAGTAGTAGTAGTAGGAGAGGTAGTAGTAGTAGTAGTAGACAGTAGCTGTAGTACTACTAGTAGTAGTAGGAGTAGTAGTAGGAGTAGTAGTAGCAACAACAACAGTATTAGTAGCAACAGCAACATTAGTAGTAGTAGCTGCAGCAGTAGTAGTAGTGGAAGCAATAGCAATTGTAGTAGGGGTAGTCTTAGTACTAGCATAACTAGTAGTTGTAGTGCTAGTAGAAGCAATTGTAGCCACAGCAGCAGTAGCAGTTGTAGTAGTAGTAGCAGTAGCAATATTAGTAGTAGCAGAAGTAGGAAAAGTAGTAGTTGTTGTATAGGTGGTAATAGTAGTAGTAGTCACAGTAATAGTAGTAGCAGCAGCAGTCGTAGTAGTAGTAGAAGCAGAAGTAGTAGCAATATCAATAGAAGTAGTAGTAGCTATATTAGTAGTCGCAATTGTAGTAGTAGTAGTAGTAGTACTTTATGGTAGTAGTCATGGCTGTAGTAGCAGCAGTAGTAGCGATAGTAGTCGTTGCAGTAGTAGCAATCGTAGTAGTAGAAGTAATAGTATAAATAGTAGTAGTAGTAGTAGTAACATTATCATTAGTTGTAGCAGCAGCTGTAGTAGTTGTTGGTGTTGTTGTGGGAGTAGTAGTACTAGTAGTTATCATTGTTGTGGGAGAAGTAGTAGCAATAGTTGTAATTGTAGTACTAGTATTTCTTGTCGTAGTAGTAGTTGTTGTTGTATCAATCGTGATAATAATAGTAGTTGTTGTTGTAGTTATAGTAGTAGTAGCAGCATTAGTAGTAGTAATAGTAATAGTAGTAGAAGTAGTAGATGTAATAGCAGTCGTAGTAGTAATAGGAGCAGCCATAGTAGTAGTAGCCGCAATAGTTATAGTTAAAGTAGTGGAAGCAGTAGTTGCACTAGTAGCCGTAGTAGTAGTAGTAGTAGTAGTAGCTGTAGTAGTAGTAGTAATAGTAATAGTAGTAGAAGATGTAGTAATTATTGTAGTAGCAGCAGCAGCAGTAGTAGCATTACTAGCAAAACTGGTTGTAGGAGTGGATGCAGTAGCAGCACTAGAATTATTTGGAGCAACAAAAGTCATAGTAACAGTTGTAGTAGCAGTAGTAATAGTAGTAGGAGAAGTAGTAGTAGCAGCATTAGTAGTAGTAGCAGCAATAGTAGTAGTAGTAGTGGTAATTGAAGTAGCAATCGAAGTAGTGGAGGCAGTAGTAGTACTTGTAATAGTATTAGTAGTAGTGGCGACAATAGCAACAGTAGTAGTAGGTGGACTAGTCACAGTCGCAGTAGCAGTAGCAATAGTTGTAGTAGTAGTAGCAACAGTATTAGTAGTAGTATTAGTAGCAGTAGTAGTTGGAGTAGTAGTATTAGCAGCCGTAGTAGCAATAGTAGCAGTAGCAACAATGGTATTTGTAGTTGTAGCAGTACCAGTTGCAGCAGTTGCATCTATTGTTGTAGTAGCTGGAGTAGTAGTAGTAGCAGCAGCAGTGGTAGCCCAAGTAGCAGTGGGAGTAGTAGTAGCGGTTGTAGCTAAAGTAGCAGTGGTATTATTAGCAGCAGTAGTAGTAGTGGTAGTGGTACTTGTCATTGTCATAGTAGTAGTAGTTCATAGTAGTAGTAGCTATAGTAGCTGTAGAAGTAGTAGTAGTAGCATTAGGAGTAGAAATAGTAGTAGAAGTAGTAGTAGCTGTCATACTAGTAGTAGTCGTAGTAGTAAGAGTAGTAGTACTAGTAGTAGTAGTAGTAGCAGCATTAGTAGTGGTAGCAGTAGTAATAGAAGTAGTGATAGTATTAGTTGTTGTAATAGGAGCAGGAGTAGTAGCAGTAACTATAATAGTAGTAGTAGTAGTACTAGTTGCAGCAGTAGCAGTAAGAGTAGTAGGAGTAATAGTAGGACTAACAGCACTAGTAGCAGTAGTAGTAACAGGAGTACTAGTAGTAGCAGTAATAGCGGTAGTAGTAGTCATAGTAAAAATAGTAGTAGTAATAGTAGCAGAAGTAGGAGTAGTAGTAGCAGTAGTTGTAAAAGCATTAGTAGCAAAAGCACTAGTAGTAGTTGGAGTAGCAGTAGCAATATTAGTAGTAGAAGTAGTAGTAGCAGTAGTTCCCATAGTAGGAGAAGTAGTATTTGTAGTAGTAGTAGCAGCAGCAGTAGCAACGGTAGTAGTAGTGTTTATAGTAGTTTTAGTAGTGGTAGTTGTAGTAGGCGTAACAGTAGTAGTAGTAGTGGTACTAATAGTAGGGGCAATAGTAGTTGTAGTAGTAGTTTTAGTAGGTGTAGCAGTAGTAGTTGTTGTTGTTGTAGTAGTAGGAATAACAGTTGTAGTTGCAGCAGTAGCCGTAGTAGTTGCAATAGTAGTAGTAGCAGTAGCAGTAGCAGTAGAGGTAATAGTAGTAGTTACAGTAGTAGTAGTAGCAGGTAAAGTAATATGAGTAGTAGTAGAATTTATGGTAGTTGTTGTAGTAGTAGTAGTAGTAGTAGTAGTAGTTTTAGTAGTAGTACAATATGTTGTAGTAGTAGTTGTAATTGTAGTAGTTGCAACAGTTGTAGTAGTAGTTGTACTAGTTGTAGTAGTAGTAAAAGTAGTAGTAGCAATAGTAGCAACAGCTATTGCATAGCACTAAGACCAGTAGTAGTAATAGTAGAAGTAGTCATTATACGAAGAGCAGTGGAAGTAGCAGCAGTTGTAGTAGCAACTACAATAACAGTAGGATTAGGAGTAGCTGTAGTAGGAGCAGTAGTAGTAGCAGTAGCAAGAGTAGGAATAGGTGTAGAAGTTGTAATAATAGAAGCAGTAGGAGTAGGAGAAGTGGTAGTAGTGGTAGGTGTCGGAATCGTAGTAGTAGCAGCCCAAGTAGTAGGAGTAGTAGTAGTAATGCTGCTGCTGCTGTTACTACTACTACTACAACTGCTAGTACTATTGCTACTAGAACCACTGCTACTACTTCGACTACTACTATTGCTACCGCTGCGGCTGCTACTTCGGCTACTACTACTATTGCTACTATTAAGGAAACTACTATTGCTACTTCCACTACTACTGCTACTACTTCCACCGCTACTGCAACTATTGATGCTACTACTACTGCTACTACAACAACTTCTACTACTAGTATTACTACTACTACCGCGACTACTGTTTATACAGCTACTACTACTACTACTACTACTACTACTAATTCTACTATTTCTATAATTACTAATACTAGTGATACTACTATAGATACTACTACTACTACTAATATATCTACAGCAACAACAACAACTACTACTAGGTTGTCTCCTCCTACTATTATTGTTGTTACTGCAGCTACAACTACGACTACTACTACTAATACCACTACTACAACTACTGCTATTACTTCTACTCCTACTACAACTACTACTGCTGCTGTGGTGACTACTACTACTACTACTACTCCTCTGGCACCTATTCCTACTACTACAACTACTACTAGTACTACTAGTACTACTACTATTACTACTACAACTACTGCAACTATTTTGTTGTTACTACTACAACTTCTCCTTCTTCTACTGCTACTACCACTACTACTCCTTTTACCATTACTATTGCAACTACGACTACTACTACTACTACTACTACTACTACTACTACTACTACTACCACCACTACTACTACTACTACTACTACTACTACTACTACAATTACTACTATTATTATATTTACTACAACTACAACTACTACTACAACTAGAACAACAACTACTACTACTACTTATACTACTAGTACTGCAACTACTACAATAGTTGCTACTACAGCTGCTACTACTCCCACGACAACTGCTGCTGACACTGCTTCTGCTACTACTTCTCCTATTTCTACTATTCATATTGCAACTACTACTACCACGACTACTACTGCTACTTTGAATAATACTACTTCTACTACTACTACTACTAGTGTGGCTACTACTACTACTACAACTGCTACTACTACTACTTCTACTCCAACAACTACAGCAACCGCTGCTGCTGCTACTACTACTACTACTACTACTACTACTACTATTATTGCTACTATTACTACTGTTACTGCTGCCACTACTACTGCTCCTACTACTGCTACTGCAGCTCTTGCTGCGGCTGCTACTAATACGGCTCTTACTACTAGTAATACTGAGACAATGTCTACTACTACAACTGAGACTACTGCTACTACAACTACTACAAGGATTGCTGCTACAGCAACTAATACTATTATTCCTTCTGCTTCTCCTACTATCACGACTACTACTACTACTAGTGATACTATTACTACAACAGCTGCTGCTACTACTACTACTACCACTACTGTTACTACTACTACTACTAAGACTACTACTACAATTGCTGCTACTACTGCTACTAATATTGCTACTACTACTACTACTGCTATTGCTACTACTACTGCTATTGCTACTACTGCTACTGCTACCGCTACTATTCTTGCCACTACAGCAACTACTACTACTTCAACTGCTACTTCTACTGGTACTCCTTCTACAGTAGCTACTGCTCCTACTACTACAACTACTACAGCTGTGACAGCAAGAAATAGTGCTATTACTACTACTTTTTCTACTACTATTACTTCTGCTGTGGCTACTAGTACTACTAGTACTACCACTGTTACTACCACTACTATGGCTACTACTACTACTACTATGGGTATTGATGCTATTACTACTACTCCTAGTAATACTACTGTAGCTGCAGTTGTTTCTGCTGCTGCTGCTACTACTACTACTACTATTGTTGTTATTCTTGTTGCTACCACTACTACTACTACTATGACTCCTCCTCCTGCTACTACTACTGGTACTATTTCCATTGGTACTACATTGCTACAGCTTCTACTAGTACTGCTACTACTACTAGTACAACTACTGTTGTTGCTGCTGCTACCAGAACTACTACTACAACTGCTACTATTGCTACTATTGCAGCTACTACAATTTTTACAACAAATAAACCTACTAATGCTTCTACTACTACAGTTACTACTACTACGACGGCTATTACCACTACTATTAGTACTACTAAAGCTACTTGTGCTACTACCATAACTACTAATACTACTACTGCTGCTGCTGTTGCTGCTTCTCCTACAATAACAACTACTACTTCTTCTTCTACTATTACTACTACAACTATTGCTCCTACTACTACTAGTAATACTACAATGCCTACTTCTACTACCGCTACTGCTGCTACTACACCTACTACTACTACTACTACTACTACTACTACTACTTCTATTACTGCAGTAACTACTACTACTTCTACAACTACTACTGCTACTGCTACCAGTGCAACTACTGCTACAACTACTACAGCTACTACTACTCCAACTGCTACCATGACTACTAATACTGCTACTAATACTATATCTACTACTATTACCACTAGTACTACTACTACTACTACATCCTCTCCTTGTACTACTACTACTACTACTATTACTACTACTACTACAATAATTACTAATATTATTACCACTATGACTATTATTACTACAATGACTACTGCCACTACTACTACTACTTCTACTTCCGCTACTACTGCAACTACTTTGACAACTACTACTGCCGCAACTGCTAATAATATAACTTGCAACTATCAAAACAACTACTTCTACGATTACTACTACGGTTGTTGCTACTACTACTGATACTACTACTACTGCGTCTAATGCTACCACTACTGCCATAACTACTACTAATAATATAACTTCTACTACTTCTACTACCACTACAGCTACTACTACTACCACTACTACTACTATACCTACTACAACTCCTGCAAATATTACTACTACAACTACTACTTCTACTCCTGCTATGGTTACTATTACTGCTGCAACTACTTCTACTACAGTTACTCCAATTCCTACTACTAATACTAGTAATATTACTATAACTATTACTACTACTACCACAACTACTCCTGCTCCTCCTCCTCCTCCTCCAACTACTACTATTAATACTACTACTACTACTACTACTACTCATGCAACTATTGCTACTATTGCTACTACAACTACTACCACTACTAATACTATTTCTACTACTACTACTCCTGCTACTACCACTACTATTCCTACTACTACTGCTAAAACTAGTACCACAATAATGACTACTACTACAACAACAACTACTACTAGTACTATTACTCCCACTGCTGCAGCTACTACTACTGTTGCAAATACTTCTACTACTACAACTACTATTCTTGCAACTAATTTTACTAGTACAACTATTACTGGTACTACTACTACTACTACTACTACTACTACTACTACTACTACTACTACTATTACTACTACTACTATTACTACGACCACTATTACTACTACTACTCCTCCTCCTCCCCCTACTGCTACTACTATTACCACTACAACTACTGCTGCTGCTGCTACTACCACTACTACTACTATTGTTGCTACTACTGCTACTACTAGCACTCCTACTACTCCGGCTACAACTATTACTAATAATTCTACTGCTACTTCTACTACAACTACGACTTCTAGTACCTCTACTGCTACTACTATTAGTACTGCTACTGCTACTTCAACTACTCCTATTAATACTGTTGCTGCTGCTACTTCTCCTCCTCCTACTACTACTAATACTATACTACTACGACTACAACTACTACAACTACTACTACCACCGCTATTGCGACTCCTCCTACAACAATTACTACTACCAATACTACTACTACTGCTGCTTTTACTAATGCTGTTACTACTACTACTACTACTATTATAACAACTACTACTACTATTACTACTGTTGTTGCTGCTACTACTACTACTGCAATGACTACTAGTACTACTACTACAACAACAACTACTACTATTACTATTGTTGCTACTACTACTTGTACTACAACAACACCTATTACTACTAATACCACTACTATTGCTATCACTACTTCAAGTACTATTACTACTACTACTACTACAACAACAACAACTACTGTTCCTACTACTACTATTACTACTGTTACTACTACTACTGCTACTACTACTATTTTCGCTACTGCTACAGCCCATACAATTGCTACTACTACTGCTACTCCTACTACTACCACTCCTACTACAACTACTACTTCTACAATTACTGCTACTAATTCTACTACCTCTATTGCTACTACTACTACTACCACTGCTACTACTACTAATGCTACTTCAACTACCACTACCGTGACTACTACTACAACTACTACTAGTACTACTACTAATACCACTTGTACTATGACCACTACAACTACTATGAAAACTACTACTACTACCGCTACTTCTACTTCTACTAGAACTACTACTCATACTTCTACTACCACAACAACAACTACTACTATCGAAACTAATACTGCTACTGCTACTACTATGACTTCTTCTCCTACTATTACTACTGCTACAACTGTGACTACAACTCCTCCTCCTCCTACTACTACTACTACACCTACAACTACTCTTGCTGCTGCTACTTCTACTACAAGTACTACTACTACTACTACTACTTTTGCTGGTAGAACTACTACTGCTACTTCTACTACAACTACTTCTGCTCCTGCTACATTAACTACTATTGCTTCTACTATTACCACTGCTATACGACCACTACAACTTCAGCTATTACTACTGCTAGTGCTGCTAGGGCTACTACAACTATTACTACTAATGCTACTACTACTACTACTTGAACTACTAGTACTACTACAACAACTGCTAATACTACTACTACTTCTACTGCTACTACTGTTACTACTACTACTACTACTATTGTTACGACTACTACTGCTACTGCTATAACTACAACTATTGTTGCAGCTGCTACAACTACTGCTACTACTACTACCACTACTATTACTATTATTACTACTACTGCTGCTGCTGCTGCTACTACTACTACGACTACTCCTACCGCTCCTTCTACAGCTACTATCACTCCTACTACTGCTATTACTACAATTGCTGCAAATGCTACTTCTACTACTACTACCACTACTATTACTACAGCTACCGCTACAACTATTAGAACTACTACATTTGCTCTGCTACTGCTACTACTACTGTTGCTATTTCTGTTACTACAATGTCTACTACAACTACTACTAATACTACTACTTCTCATACTACAATTAACATAGCTAATACTACTACGACTACTACTGCTGCTACTCGAACTAATACTACTGTTGCTATTACTATTACTAGTAGTAGTAGTAGTAGTATTAGTACTAGTACAACTATTACTACTACTATTACAACTTTTACTACTACTACTACTACCACCACCACCACCACCACCACTTCTAGTTCTATTACTAGTTCTACTACTACTACTCCTACAACTACTACCGCTACGATTGCTACTACTATTGCTACAGCTACTATGGTTACAATTGCTACTACTGCTACCACATCTTCGACTGTCACTACAACTACTACCACTACTACTGTTACTTCAACTACTACTGCTACTACAGCTACTGTTGCTACAACTACTACTACTACTACTTCCACTACTTCTGCAACTACTATCACTACTGCTTCCACTAGTTTGACTACCACAAAATTTACTACTGCTACTACTACTACTTATACTATTACTATTTCTTCTCCTGCTAGTATTGCTAAAACAACAACAACTACTACGACAAATACTACTAACACTACTCCTACCGCTACTACTATTGCTATTGCAACTGCTATGAGTGCTACTACTATTGCTACTACTACTACTACGACTACTACCACTACTACTACTAATATTACACCTAGAACTTCTACTGCTTCTACTACTACTACTTCTACTACTACTACTAGTAATGCTACGACCTCTGCTACTACTACAATTGCTACTAATTCTATTACTATTATTGTTACTACTACACGTCCTACTACTAGTATTGCTACTCGACTATTAATATTGTTGTTACTACTACTATTATTACTTCTTTTGAAACAAGTATTACTACTACTACTACTACTACTACTACTATTGGTACTATTGCTACAACTGATACTACTGCTACTTCAGCCATAGTAGCTACTACTACTACTATAGCCACTACAACATGGATTGCTACTTTTGCTACTAATGCTACTACTATAACTATTATAACTACTACAACTGCTATTCTTGCTATTGATGCTACGACTACTGCTACTACTTCTACTACTACTGCTAGTACTGCCACTACTGCTACCACTAATTTCATTGCCACTAAAATTATTAATGGTACTACTAATACCTCAACTACTATTGCCACTACAGCTACTATTGCTACAACAACAACTACTACTGCTACAACTACTACTACCGCTACTCCTACCACTACTACTACTGCCACAGCTGCTGTTACTGCAACTGCTACTAGTGCTACTACTACTACTACCACTACTACTGCTCCTAATACTGTAACTACTACTACTCCTCCTGCTACTACCGCTGCAATGACTACTACTATTACAGCTACTACTACAACTACTACTACCTCTACTAGTACTACTTCTGCTACAACTACTACACTACTACTACTATTGCTCATAGTACTGCTACTACTACTACTACTACTTCTCCTACTACTACTACTACTACTAGTGCTTTGACAACTACTTCTGCTACTACTTCTACTGGTACTACTATTACTACTACAACTAATACTACTACTAATACTCCACTACCAATAATACTCCACTACTACTACTACTAGTACTACTACTACTTCAACTACTGTTGCTACGACTACTACTACATCTACTCTTACTACTGCTACTACTACTGAGACTACTACTACAACCACAACTACTACTACTACTGCTACTACTTTAAGTACTACGACTACTACTACTATTACTGCTACTATGCTACTACGACTACTACTACTACTATTACTCTGCCTATTACTACAATTGCGGCTACAACGACTACTGCCACTACTTCTACTATGACTCCCAAAAGTACTCCTGCAACTACTTCTGCTACTAGATTTACTTCTACTACTACTACTCGTATTACTGCTACTACTACTACTACTTCTTCTCCTACTACTACTGCTACTACTACAGCTACTAGTGAGACAATTACTTCAACAACTACTACTATTACTACTACTAATTCTCCTACTACTACTAAGGGTACTGTTACTACCCCAACTACAACTACTAATGCTTCCACTTCTACTTTGACTACTACTACTGCTACTACTACTACTGCTACCACTACTACTACTACTATGACTACTAGTACTAGTACTAGCACTACTATTATTACTACTACTCCTGCTGCTGCTACTACTTCTACTACTACCACTACTACTAATACTCCTACTACTACTGCTACTACTAGTACAAGTACTACTACTAGGAGTACTGCTACTACCCCAACTACTACTACTAATACTACTAATGCTTCTACTTTTACTTTGACTACTACTACTATTTCTTCTGCTATATCACTTACTCGCTATACTAATACTACTACAACTCGCACTACTACTCCTACTCCAACTCCTAATCCTACCACTACACCGACGACTACAACTACTACAACTACAACAACTACTTAGACTGCAAATACTACTGCTATTACCACTACAGGTACTGCTTATACTATTACTATTATTGCTACTATTACGACTACTACTCCAATTACTTCTACTACCACTACTACAACAACAACAACAACAACTGCTATTACTATTGCTACTACTTCTACTGCTGCTCCTGTTACTAGTACTACTACTATTAATGCTACTACTAAAACTACTATTGTTGTTGCTGCTACTATTATTGTTGTGGTAATAGTAATAGGAGTAGTCGTTGTAGTTGTAGTTGTAGTAGTAGTAATAGTAGTACTAGGAGTTGTAGTTGTGGTAGTACTAGTACTAGTAGTTATTGTAGTTGTACGTGTTGTAGTAGCAGTAGTAGTTGTTGTTATAGTATTAGTCATAGTAGTAGTAGTAGGAGTAGTATTAGGAGGTGGAGTTGGCATAGTAGTAGTAATAGTTGTAGTAGTAGTAGTAGCAGTAATAGTACTAGTAGTAGTAGTACCCATTGTAGTAGTAGTAAGAGCAGCAGTAGAAGTAGTACTTGTAGTCATAGTTGTAGTGGTAGTTCTTGTAGTAGTAGCAGGAGTAGTAGTAGTAGTCGTAATAGTAGTAGTTGTAGTAGTAGCAGTTGCAGCCATAGCATTAGGAATAGTTCCAGTAGTCGTAGGTGTAGTAGTTATAGTAATAGTAGTAGTAGTCCTAGCAAGAGTAGCAGAAGCAGTAGGAGTTGTAGTTGTGGTACTAGCAGTAGTAGGATTAGGAGTAGTAATAGTAGTAGCAGTATTAGTAGAAGTAGTAGGATTAGTAATAGTTATAGTAGTATTAGTAAAAGTAGTAGTAGTAGTAGTACTAATAGTAGCAAAAGTAGTAGTAGTAGCACTAATAGTAGCAAAAGTAGTAGTAGTAGTACTACTACTAGTAGCAAAAGTAGTAGTAGTAGTACTAGTACTAGTACTAGTAGCACCAAGAGCTGTAGTAGTAGCAGCAGTAATGATAGTTGTGGTAGAAGTAGTAGTAGCAGTGGTAGTAGTTGTAGCAGCAGCAGTAGTAGTAATAGTAGCAGCAGCAACAACAACATTGGTAAAAGTAGTAGTAGTAGTAATAGTAGTAATTGCAACAATAGTAGTTGCAAAGGTAGTACTTGGAGTGATAGTATTTGTTGTAGTGGTAGCCATAGTGGTAGTAGTTGTGGTGGTAGTAGAACTAGTGGTTGCAGCAGTAGTAGTGGAATTAGTAGAAGTAGTAGTAGTAGTAGTTGTAGTAGCTGCTACAATTTCTGCTACTACAACTACTGCTACTACTACTTCTACTACTACTACAACTACTGCTGCTGCTACTGCTACTACAAATAACCCCACCACTACTACTGATCCTGATTCTGCCGCTATTGCTACTACGGCTACCACTACTACTACTACGGCTACCACTACTACTAATACTAATACTGCTACTACTGCAAGGACGGCTTCTGCTTCTCCTATTGCCACTGCTGCTACTATTAGTACCAGTACTAGTACTACTGCTTCTACTGCTATGGCTACTACTACTACTACTACTGCCACTATTGCTATTATTGCTACTACTACCGCTACTACTGCTACTACTACCGCTCCTACCACTACTACTACTGCAGCCACTATTGCTACTTCTGCTGCTATGACAACAACTACTACTGCTGCTACTGGTACTAGTACAACTACTATTACTGCTACTACTACTACTACTACTAGAACTACTGCTACTACTATTGTGGCTACTACTACACTACTACCACTGCCACTACTACTACAACAACAACAACCACTACAACTACTACTATTGTTGTGGTGGCTCCTACTACTTCTCCTACGACAACAACTTCTGCTACTGCCATTGCTGCTACTATTGCTACTACTGCTTCTACAACAACAACTACTACTACTACAACAACAACTACTACTACTATTGCTACTGCTACTTTGACTGCTGCAGCTGTTGTTGCTGTCGCTACTACTGCTGCTGCTGCCGCAACTACTACCACAACAGAAACTACTGCTGCTGCTGCAACTACTACTACTACTGCTAACGCTATAATAACAACTCCTACTACTACTCCTATTACTACTTCTACTACTACTATGATTGATACTACTACCACTACTACTACTACGACTGTTGCTACTGTTGCTTCTACTACTACTAATACTATTACCAGTACTACTGCTACTTCTACTACTAATTCTACTACTACCACTACTATAACTACTATTGCTACTACTGCTACTACCACTCCTACTCCAACTCTTGCCGCTTCTACCCCCCCTACAACCTCTACCACCCCTTCTCCAACTACTCCAACTACTCCAACTACTACTACTACTACTGCTGCTGCTGCTACTACTACTACTACTACTTCTTCTTCTACTACTACTACTACTACTACTACCACCACCACCACCACTACTACTGCTATTACTACTACTACCACTACTTCTACTACTAGTAAAATTCTTACTAGTAATACTCCTACAACTACTTGTATTACTACTACAAATGCTAACACTACTACTACTGCTACTACTACTCCTATTACTACTCCTACTCCTACACCAACTCCAACATCAACTCCTACTACTACTCCTAATATACACATATTGCTACTACTACTACTCCCCCTACCACTACTCATACTGCAACTACCACTCCTACTCTTAACTACAACTACTATTATTGCTACAACTACTACTGCTATTACCACAACAACTACGACCACTACTACTACTACTACTACTAGCACTACTTCTAGTACTAGTACAATTGCTACTATTACTACTCCTACTACAACTGGCACTACTTCGAGTAATACTAACACTACTACTACTACTTCTAATACTACAAATCCTACAACTACTACTTCAACTACTACTACAACTCCTACTACTACGACTCCAACTCCTACCACTACTACTACCAGTACTCCTACTACTACTGCTTCTACTACTACAAATCCTACGACTACTACTACTACAACTCCTACTCCTATTATCACTACTACAACAACTACTACCAATATTACTATACTACTACACCTACTACTTTTCCAACTGCAAATACTACTACTACTACTACACTACTACTAGTACTACTACTACGATGACTACTAGCACTATGAGTATTACAACTACTACTACTACTGCTACTGTTATTATTTCCACCACTACTACTACTTCCCCTACTCCTACTATGACTAGTACTACGAAAACTAACACTACGACTACTTCTAATACTACTGTTATTGCTACAACAACAACAATAACAACTACTACTACTACTATTATTGTTGCTATAGCTACTGTTGCTACTACTAGTAGTACAATCACTACTACTGCAACTACTACTCCTAGTATTACTATTACTCTAACTCCGACTACTACTACTATTACCACTACCCCTACTCCAACTACTACCATACCTACTACTACCCCTACTCCAACTCCTACCACTATTACTTCTACTACTACAACTGCTACTACCACTTGTACTAGTGCTGCTACCACCACTTGTACTAGTGCTGCTACCACCACTACTACTACTACCACTACTAGTAGTAGTTCCGCTACTACTACTACTACTAGTTTGATCGCTACTACTATAACTCCTACTACTACTGGTACTACTACTACTAATGCTAACACAACAACTAGTTCTACTACTACTGCTACTACTATTACAACAACATCTACTACTCCTACTACTACTGCTACTACAACTCCTACTCCAACTCCAACTGCAACAACCACTCGTACTTCTTCTACTACACCTACTCCTGCTACAACAACGCCTACTACTCCTACACTAACTCCTTCTAATACTGCTGCAACTACTACTACAACTACTATTCTAATAACACCACCACCAACAACAACAACAGCAACTACTACTACTACTACTACTTGTACTGCTACTAATGTTATAGCTACTACTACACAACAGTTACAACTACTACTACTGGTACTATTACAACTCTTAAAACTACAATTGTTACTACTACTACTACTCCTACAACTACTATTACAACTATAGATGATGCTGCTGCAGCTCCTGCTACTACTACTACTACTACAACTACTAGTATTATTACTCCTACTCCTACAACTACTACTACTCCTCCTCCTATTACTCCTACAACTACTACTACTATGCCTACTGTGACTCCTACTCTAACTTATACTACTAACACTTTTGCTATTTCCACAACAACTAGTACAACAACCACAACAATAACAACAACAACAACAACAACAACCACTACTACTACTACTACTACTTCTACTACTATTATCACTACTACTACTACTACTACTACTACTACTTCTACTTCTACTTCTACTACTACTAACTACTACTACTACTACTACTACAACAACCACTAATAATACTACTACTGCACTACTGCGACAACTACTACTATTGTTGCTGCTGCAGCTACTACTGCACTACTACTAAAACTAGAACTACTACTGCACTACTACCACCACCACTACTACTACTACTGTAGCAGCTGATGCTACTAGTACTCCTGCTCCTACTACTTCTCCTACTACCACAACTACTGCTACGCTTATGACTGCTACTATTGCTACTACTGCTTCTACTATTACAAGTACTACTAGTACTACCACAACAACTGCTACTTGTAATGCTACTACTACTACTACAACTACTCCTGCTGATGTTGCTGCTACTAGTACTACTACTGCTACTTCTATTGCTATTACTACTATTGCTACTACTGCTACAATTGCTAGTACTACTGCTGCTGCAATAATAACAACTACCACTACTACTCTCACTACTACTCCTAATATTCCGATTACTACTGCTACCACTAATACTACAATTTATACAACTACTACTGTTGTTGCTACTACTCATGCTGCTATTGCTACATCTATTACTACAGCTACTGCTACTACTTCTACTACTACTACGACAACACTACTACACCTACTACTATTGCTACCATTAGTGTGTTAACTACTACTACTTCTTCTGCCACTTCTACTCCTACTCCAACTCCTGCTACCTCTATTACTCCGACTACCTCTACTCCAACTACTACAACTACAGCTACTAAAACTACTATTACTACTACAACAACAACTACTACTATTACTACAACAACTACTACTACTATTACTTCTTCTACTACTTCTATTACTAGTACAATTGCGACTATGACTACGACTACTACTACTCGTACTACTACTACTAATACTAATAGAACAACAACCACAAGAATAACTACTACTACTCCTACTCCTACACGAATTCCTACAACTACTACTACAGCCCCTACTCCTAAACCTATAGCTAATACTACAACTACTGCTACAACTACCACCCCTACTCCAACTCCTCCTCCTACTACTACTACAACTACTGCTGCTACTATGAAAATTACTACTACTATTCCTACAACAACAACAATAAAAACAATAACAACAACTACTACTACTACAATTGCTACTTCTTCTACTATTACAAATACTCCTACTGCTAGTACTACTACTACTACAATTACAACCCCTACTACTACTCCTATTACAACTCCTACTAATTCTACCACTACTCCTACTACTATTACTACACCTACTCCTACTGCTACTACTACACCTACTACTACTACCACTACTACTACTACTACTACTATTACTACTACTACTACAATAACAACAACTACAACTACTACTACTCCTCCTACTACTATAACTCCTACTGCTACTACTACGACTACTCCTACTACTCCAACAACAACAACAACAACTACTACTACTACTACTACTAATGCTACGATTACTACAACTACTACTACTGCTACTACTACTACAAGTACTATTCCTATAGCAACTGCTATTCCGGCTACAACTACTATGTCTTCTACTACTTCAACAACTACTGCTGCTGCCACTCCTACTTCTCCTACTACTACTACTACTATTGCTGCTACTACTAGTACTACTAATATTACTGCAAGTACTGCTACTCGTGTAGCTACTGGTGTTACCACTACTCCAATAACTACAACTCCAATGCTTACTCCTAGTGCAACTCTGACTACCAATGAAATCGCTCCTGCTACTACAATTGCTACTACTACTACTACTACTACTACTTCCACTACTACTACTGCTACAACTACTATTTCTACTTGCAGTACCGCTACTATTTCTATTACCACTACTACTACTACTACTACTATTCCTACTTCTACAACTGCTACTACTGCTACCCTTGCTAGTAGTACTACAACTACTACAACTCCTACTATTACTCTAACTCTCACTCTAACTCCAACAACGACCCCTTGATTGCCACTACAACAACAACTACTAATTCGATTACCCCTACTCCAATTCTGACTACTACTACTACTACTACTAATACAACAACAACAACTACTACTAGCGCTACTATTACTTCTGCTGGTGTTGGTGCTTCTACAACTACTACTTCTACTACTACTACTACAACTACTACTACAACTACTACTATAACTATTACTATTACTACTACTACTACAACAACAACAACTGCTACTATTATTACTAGTACTCCCACTACAACAACAACTATTACTACTAAAACTATTACTCCATATACTCCTACTACTACTTCTACTAGTTCTCCAACTACTACTACTACTACTACATATCCTACTACTATTCCAACTCCAACTCTTACTACTACTATTACACTTCCTCCTCCTTCTACTAGTACTACTCCAACAATAACTAATACAACTATTACTATACTACTACTCCTACTACTAATATTACTACTCCCACTACTACTACTTCCACTAGCACTCCTACTACTACTGCTGCTACTACTTCTACTACTACTACTACTACTACTCATACTACTACTACTCCTCCTCCTCCTCCTCCTCCTAATAGTCCTAAAACATCAACTACTACTACTACTACTACTACAACACTCCTTCTATGACTACTACTACTACTACTACCACCACCACGATGACAACTACTACTACTATAACTACTATTATAGCTACTCCTACAACTACTTTTATTCCTTCAACAACTACTACTACTACTCCTCGTACTAATACTTCCACTCCGAACACTCCTACTACATCAACACCTACTTTTGTTACATCTACTGCTACTTCTACTACTGCTACTACCACTACTATAACCACTACTACAGCTACTACTACTGCTACTGCTACTTCTACTTCTATTTCTACTACTACTTCTATTCCTCCTACTACTACTCTTCCTATGCAAACTCTTTTTGCTACTAGTACTCCTCCTACTACTACAACCCCTACTCCAACAACTACAACTCCTATTACTACCCCTAGTCCAACTCCTACTAGTACTATAGCTACTACTACTGCTACTACAACTATTACTACAACAATAACAAAAACAACAACAACTACTACTACAACAATAGCAAAAATAATACCTATAATAACTACTACTACTACTAGTACTATACTTCTACTACTACTACTACTACTACTACAGGTACAAATACTACTAATTCTAGCACTACTACTAATACTCCTACAACTACTACCACTAATGCTACTACTACTGCAACTACTCCTGCTACCACTAGTACTATTAATACTACTGCTGCTACTGCAATGCTACTACTACCACTACTGTGACAATGGCTATAATTGCTGTGACAACAACTACTACTATTACAGTGATAACAACAGCTACTACTGCACTACTACTACAACTAGTACTACTACTATTGCTACCACTACTGCTAGTACTACTATTGCAGCTACTGGTACTACTACTACTGCTCCTACTACTACAACTACTGCTACTATTGCTACTACTACTTCTACTATTACAACCACTACTAGTACTACTACTACAACTGCTACTGCTACTATTACTGCTGCTGCTATTGTAGCTAATGCTACTGCTACTTGTACTACTACTGCTTTTTCTACTGCTATTACTTTCACTACTGCTACAACAATAACAATAAGAACTACTACTAACACTTTCGCTACTACTACTACTACAACAACTACTCCTACTACTCCGATTAGTACTACAACTACTATTACTATGATTTATACTACTACTGCTACTGCTGTAACTACTATTGCTGCCGTTACTGCATCTATTACTACTACTACTGCTACTACTTCCACTACTACTACTATGACTATGACTATAATCCTACTATTGCTCCTACTATTACTCCTACAACAACTACTACTACTTCTGCCACTACTACCCCTACTCCAACTACAACTACTACTACTACAACTACTACTACTACTACTACTTCTTCTACTACTTTTATTACTAGAGCAATTACTACTACCGCTACTACTACTATTTCTGGTGCTGCTACTACTAATGCTAATACAAAATAACAACT